>VMDO01021189.1:0-35928 GCA_007922755.1 Pedetes capensis
TTTCACCATACCTCTTCAATCTCTAAGCTGAGAAAATAATGCGAGAAGCTGGCCTTTATGAAGAAGAATGTGGTGCCAGGATTGGAGGAAGACTCATTAACAACCTGAGTTATGCAGATGACACAACTCTGTTTGGTGAAAGTAAAGAAGATTTGAAACATTTACTGATGAAGGTTAAAGAACGCAGCCTTCAGTATGGGTTGCACCTCAACATCGAGAAAACAAAAATCCTTACAACTGGATCAGTATGCAACTTCATGATAAATGGAGAAGAGATTGAAGTTCTCCAAGATTTTGCTTTGCTTAGTTCTATAATCAACACCCGTAGAAGCAGCAGTCAAGAAATCAAAAGACACATTGCATTGGGAAAGGCTGTTGCAAAAGACTTCTTTAAAGTGTTGAAAAGTAAAGGTGTCACATTGAAGACAAAAGTGTGCCTGACTCATGCCATGGTATTTTCAGTCACATCATATCCTTGTGAAAGCTGAACAGTGAATAAGTGAGACAGGAGAAGAATTGATGCTTTTGAATTATGGTGCTGGAGGTGAATATTGAATATACCATGGACTGCCAAAAGAACCAACCAATCCATCCTAGAAGAAGTACAACCAGAGTGCTCCTTGGAAATAAGGATGGGTAGATTGCATCTGACATATTTTTGGCATGTTGTTAGGAAGGACCATTCCCTGGAGAAGGACATCATGTTTGGGAGAGTGGCAGGTCAACAACAAGAAATGAAAACCCTCAACTACATGGATTGACACAGTGTCTACAACAATGGGCTTAAACATCAAAAGGATTGTGTGCCTGGCACAGAATCGGGGAGTGTTTCGTTTTGTGCTACTTACAGTTGCTATGAGTTGTACTCAACTTGACAGCACCTAATAACAACATGGATTGTGTTAGCCTAGGTGATCTTCAAAATAAGTGATTTACATAAACCTTGCCCTTTTATACCTACGTTAATAATAATAGCTGCCATTTCTTTAATTCCCTCTATGTCAGATATGCAAAGCACTTTGCCTGAATTCTATTTACTCCTATATTATTTATTTTTTTCTATGACCAAAACCCCTGACAGAAATGCCTTAAGGCAGGAAAGATATATGCTGGCTCACAGTTTCAGAGGGCTCAATTTTTGGTCATTTGGTCCCCAGGGGTTAGGGAGGATATCGTGTTGGTAGGAATGTGTGGTGGAGGGCCAAGAAGCAGAAAAGGCAATAGGAAGTGGCTGGGACAATATACCCCTAAGGATCTGCCCCCAGTGACCTCCTTTCTCCAGCGAGGTCCTTCTAAAGTTTTCACAACTTCCCCAAATAGCTGCATGAGCTGGGGACAAAGCAGTCAAATAGATGAGGATGTGGTGGACATTGCATATTCAAACCATAACATCTCATTATCGTGAGCAGTGTTACTATTCCTATTTTACAATGGAGGACATGGCACAGAAAGACCAGATGCCTTGAATTTGCAAAGAATAAAAACAGTCAGGATTTAGATGGTGGAAACCTCAAGGAGGTGTACAGCCTCTATAAGCTGCTCCTCGGAAAAGAAGACTACAGCATGGGCAGATCCGTGGACTAGCTTCTGGGTATTTAGATATGGAATTATAGAATCACAAACCTGAAAGGGGCCTTAGAAACCATGTAGGCTGGTGCTCATGCACATGTGCACACTGGTGTCATGTGGAGAGCTGCAAGCATTCTACCACTACCCTGACCTTGACCGAAGCCAACACCTGTAACTGTCTTATGCCACATACTTTCAAGACTTTTAATCAGACTGGGGCCAGGGTACAGAAACATTTTAAAGCTCCACGGTAACACAAATGTGCAGCACTATCGTGAACACTGGTACAATGGTTTGGAGGTGAAATGTCCCCTAAAGGCCCACATGTATAAAGCTGGGCTGGTCCCCAGCTTGGTGCTATTGGACGGTTATGGAGCCTTTAAGAGATGGGACCTAGTGGAGGTTTTAGGTCATTGGGGTGGAGCCCTTAAAATGGATTACAAGACTTCCTTCCCCTGTTCACTTTGCAGCCATGAATTGAATGGTTTGCTCTGGCAGGAACCCCCGCTGTGATGTGTGACCACTGGCCCAAAGCTACTGGCCTAAAGCCACAGGGTCAGTGAAACATGGATTGAAATCTCCAAAATTGTGAATCAAAATAAACCTTTGCTCTTCATAAATTGATCATCTCAAGTATTTTGTTACAGTAACAAAAAACTGCCTAACATAACTGTATTTTCAAACTCCTGCTAAATGTTGACATCATTCTTTAGAACCATGGTGCCTCTGATTGAAGACTTCCAGTGATAGGACATAGCAGCAGTTCACTCTTACCAAGAGCCTCTTCCAGTGAAGACGAGGCTTTCCATCAGCATCGCATTTAATTCTCTTCAGCCAACAACTGTGCGCCCTCACTGGGAGTGGAATCTCCAGGGAGTGTGTCTGCACTTATCTCCACTGGCTTCTGCACGGGACCTGTTCACAGGTCCTCAGCTCTGTTTGCTATTGGACAGTCATAGATTTGAGTGAAGGCCTCTACAATGCTCATTCTCTGCCTCAGTTCTCGGGGACTGCTGCCCGGATGCCTGCCCAGCACCCACCTTTCCCAAGGCTCCCTCGATGCCCTCTGCATAGGTGTGACATCCCCACACACTGGTCCACAATGCTGTCTGCCTCTCTCCTTGGACCTCTTGGACAGAGACTCAGCCAGCAATGGCATGTCCCTGGCCAGCTTTGACCTCCACAGAGTTCAGAGGGCCTCTCACTCCTCACTTCTGTTATTTCTATTAAAGGTTTTATTAGCTCTCTGAAAAGCCCTGTCCCAGTATTGGCTCATATTAAGTAGATTTTTCCACATGAACTTCTGGCAAATAAGAAAGTTTCCCAAACTCATTTGTATAGTTGATTTTTAAAAACTCCAATGCAGAACTTTCATTCACTCTTGTTCAACAAGCCTTCTTGCTTCCTACACATTTATCTGTCTCCGTCACTTAATGTGAAGTCTGTCAAATATATTATGGTGCAGAACTGATAAGCACGCTTTCTATCTCCAAGTGCCACAGTGAATAGCACCCTGCATGAACACGCTGGATGGTCTATGGCCACCCATACCCCATTTCTTCACTTTTCTCAGGGGGCCATTTTAAAAACATTTGTTCTGAGGTTTGAAAAAATCCAGATATACATTTTATAGATATTAATTCCCCATATGTCTGTCAGCTTGTTGTGCTGTGTTGCTGTGTTACTGAAAGCTATGCCACCAATATTTCAGATACCAGCAGAGCCACCCACCCATGGTGGACAGGTTCAGCTGAGTTCCAGACTAAGGCAGACTAGGGAGAAGGACCTAGCAGCCCACTCCCTAAATAATTAGCCATTTAAAACCCCTGTGAATAGCAGAGAAGCACTGTCAAATATAGTGCCAGAAAATGAGTGCCCTCGGCTAGAAGGTATTCAAGAGATGATTGGGGAAGAGCTGTCTCCTTAAAGTAGAGTTGACCTTAATAACAGGAATGGAGTAAAGTCCCTGGCATCTTCTTTTGCTGATATGGCATGACACAAAATCAGAAGAAACACAGTGGCTGTAACAATGGGCTCAAATATAAAAAGATTGTGCCCATGGCACAGCGTCAGGTACTACTGTCCTTAGAGTCCCTATCAGTTGCATTGGACTTGATGGCACCTAACAGCAGCAACAATAATTTCCTTTTAGTCATGTAAGCTACTTTTTTTAAAAAAAGGTTCAAAATTCTTACAACTCTGTGTCTTGACCAATTCCCCTTAACTTCTGCTGTCTTCACTGCCTAGAAAGAAGTGGGATTGCCTTGGGCTCTTTATAGGTGGGGGAAGGAGTCGCGGACAGAGGAAACATCTGACCCCTTGTATGCTCATGTGCTTCACGTACATCGCAGCGTGTACTAGTCATCTCTTGGTACCTAACATGTTACCCCAAAGTATACTGCCTTCAAATAAGAAAAGCTGGCAATCTCACAATTCCACAGTGGGCGGAGGTGGGGAGTTGTGTAGCTGGGTGGCTGGGTCGTGGGGTGTCCCATGAGGGGGCTGTAGAGGTGTGAGCTGGGCTGCAATCTTCCTTCCCAGGCTCTTGGTGCCTGGGGTTGCTTCTGCAGGGGTCCATTTACATGGCTGATGGCCAAGAGCAACCTTTCCAGAGGACGCTTAGTGACCTGTAGACTTCCCCTGAATTGAGTGACCCAGAAGACAGCATCACAAAAGCTTCACTACCTATATGACCTAGTCTCTCTGTCAACACTGTCACTTCTGCTTTCTCTAGCTCATTCCAAGTGAGCCACTAAAGTCTTCCCTGCATGCAAGGGAAGCAGAACGAGATTCCACATTGTTCAGCAAAGAGAGCCAGAGAGCTGTGGACACGCTATAGAGTGACTACACATCAGATGTCTGCAGCCAGATCGCCCTGGCATCCAATCCTGGCAGATCTCAGTAGCTAAGCAGGGTGACCTGGTGAGCCCTTGGATAAGAGACTGCTTGGGAATACCAGGTACTGCAGGCTAGAGAGAAGGACCTGGCAATCCACTCCTGAAATAATCTGCCATTGAAAACCCTATGAATGGCAGAGAAGCACTGACAATAGTGCTGGACATGGCAGAGTGTAGGGAGGAGTTTCATTCTATTGTACATTGGGTCACTAGGAGTCGGACCTGACTCCATAGCACCTAAAAATACCACCACCAACACATCAGATATCAGAAATTTTCTCACGGTGCAATTAAATATTTATGGTTTAGTGTGCATATTTTTGAGAGCCAAAACTAGCCCTTGGCTTCTGATCAGGAAGGCTTGGGCAAGATTGCATCTGGAGCATTTACTCTAGATAGAAAACTCTCCTCTGGCCTTGCAGGATGGAAGTTTGTCCTGCCAAGTTATGAGCCTATTGTATTTGAAAAACTCTGAGTAGAAGGATGTCTTCTTTCTCTGCATGTGGCCCTGGGTTTGTGTACATGACAGTGGGAGCAAGGACTGGTGCGTGATGTGGGTTTAGTAAGAGCCCATGATGGCTTTATCCAAACCTGAACTGTATCTAGAAAGTTGGTTTAGAATCACCTTTATTTGTTGCTTCACTTCTTATTTTTTAGATGAACTTTTAGAACTGTTTTATATGTACAAAATACGACTAACACAGTACAGAGAGTTCACATGTCCTGTTGGTGTCAGGGCCCAGCCGAGAGAAGGGGAGAGCCGAGGATGAAGGAGACGAAGAGGCCAAGACTGATGGTCTCCAGCTAAACTTTATTCTCTAAAACTCATGCTTATATAGCAACTCAAGGAGATACTAAAAATAGCTCACAAAGGTAACTGCAGTCAAAAAGTTAACAATCAATTTAGCATTGCAAAAACAGAGTAATCCTAAAGAGACAATGAGGGAACCAAGGCCTCTTGATGTGCTGATTTCTTACCCCACAGGTAGCAGAGCTTCCTGTTATGGTCAGTCTGTCACATAGTCATTTATGCAGGCATTGCCTTAGCTCATGTCGGGCCTATGGCTCCTGACACGTTGGTGTTGACCTTGACTGCCTGCCTGGCTGGGGCAGTGTTTGTCAGGATTCTTCACTGTGCCGTGACTAGCTACCCCAAACTGTACTCTTTGGAAGGAGGCTACTGTGTTCAGCCCACACTTAGGGCATGGGGAGCTGGCTTCACCTCTTTCAGGATGAAATCGTTGTATCCACTAATGGGAGATCTGCAAAGGAGATTTGTCTTTTTCCAATTTATTCAGTCACTCAGTTATTTATATTTGTATGGACTCATGGGCGTTTATTTTGTACTTTCAGTTATGATTCAGTGCTACTTCCTTTTGTTGGTTAACTTTCCTCCAGCTTTGCCTAATGGGTGGAGACTTCCAGCATCACCTTGTATATTTCCTAATCTGGGGCTAGAAACAGCCATTTCTTCAAAGCACCTTCATTTTTTCCCTTGGAGAACAGTATTAGAAGGCAAGATCTGGGAACTGTGTGTGCGTATTGACGTTGGGATGTTTTTGCTTTTAGGCCCTTTCAGCCAACAGAGTGAGGGCATAGTGTGTGTAGTAACCCTTGGGGACACATTTTTCTATGAATAATTCTCAACTCTCCCACTGCCACATGGACCAGTCTAACCTGTTCTCTTTTCACACCTGTAACCTCCCACCTCAATGATGAGAAACCTGCTCCCCATCAATTAACTGTTCATTCCATCGTACGTTCATAGCAGTATCAGGGTCATTAACAGATACCCTCAAGAAAAACAACTTTGTCAACTACAGTGCTGATGACACTTTTGACCTTTTCTTTTGCTTTAGTCTTATAGGCATCATTCATTTTTAAAGTGTCTTAGATTAGTGCCTCTTTTCTTCCACCCCTTCACTGAAATATTTGAATTTCTGGTAGACAATCTGATTTAATGTGAGTTCAGCTCAGAATGTTTGGATAAAGATGAATAAGTAAGTGAAACCTGGGATAAAAATTGAGATTTGCTCATTGCTACTTAAAATAATCCTGATATGTTTCAGAATCTGAAAAGTTGACATTAACCACTCATGGATTTCATCAAATAGGGGTTGGAAAAAAAATCTCTACTTGGCTATTTTTAGCTTTTATAAGGTCAGCAATAGGTAAGTGTGTCTCTGGGATGAAAAAGAAAGCAAGGGGTAAATGCGCGGGTTGGCTGGGGTGCTGTGCTCTGTAGCTTGTATCAGCCATGCGAGGAGGCTTGTGGAGTCGCCATAGCCCTGGTGACAACATTCGTGTAAAGGAGCCAATGACAATGACTCTTGATGCAGAAAGGAATGAATATGCTTTACTGCTATGGAGCCCTGCATGAAGAAAGTGACATAATGGCAAGATTCTTCTGTGCTAAGGTATTATTTATGTTTCTTGAGGTGAAAAAAATTGTTCCAGGAAATTCCTTCAATCCTCCTCTTTTTCCCATATTCATGAATTAAGTCAGTCTCCTGAAAATAAAACCTAGGGTAGTGATTTACTTGAAACTCTCTAAGAGCCAAGGCACAAGCATGTGTGCCACTTTGGAAAGACTAACCCACAGTGCTCATGATCCTAGGAGGTGGCGGATTTCTCTAGAGGAGGTGCAAATCAGCCTCTGCCTGCTGGTCTCCAACTTCGCTTGCTAGGATGTTTTGTGAGGGAGCTTCTAAGGATTGGGGGAAGGTCTCACTCTGTACTTAGCCAGCCTTAGTGCTCACCCCAAGTCCCTGCCTCGTGACTTCACATCACATTGCCCCTCGACTGGCATCATTTTTGGATGAGTGTCAACTTCCAGGCCACACTGATGGTCACTGACTTTCCAACATCAAGAGTTTATAGTCCCTCCTAATATTTGGGCTGTCAGGTGAGAGAATAAGGAAGAATGCCATCTAATCCCCACTGTGGCATATCCCGACCTCCCCTTTATCCCAAATGTGTCTCCCCAAGTTACCAATTAATCAGTGACATACTCTTCAGGACCCCTTCAAATCCTAGTAGGAGCCACTTTCTTCTCAATTGCCGTGCCTGGGAATGGCAGGGTGAGCTCCTTGTGAACATTGCTGTGACATGCAGGGGCCTGAGTTTTATAGACCCTGAAGCTTTTTGCCAATTCCACCAAAGGTATCGTGTGGCGGCTATGCTGGAAAGTACCAAGCTGTAGGCTATCATTTGTTGTTAGGTGCCATTGAGTTGGTGTTCAACTCATAGTGACCCTACATACAACAGGAGAAACACTGTTGTCAGTGCTTCTCTGCTGTTCATAGGATTTTCAATGGTGGATTGATTTTTGGGAGTGGGTTGCCAGGTTCTTCTCCCAGGCTATCAGTAGATGACCGATCTTGCCAGTCCTGCTTATGTAGGTATTCCCTTCCACAACGGACCTGGAGCCGGATTGCCAATGCTTTTCCTTAATGAACTCCTGGCAAGCTAGAGGCTTCTCGATGTCATGGTGCATGCCACTCTCTTGATAGGGGATTGGCCAGATACCCATCTTAATGTCAGCTGCTTCATTGCATTGCTATGCCTCCAGTTCATCTGCTTTCATTAAGGAATATGTGTTAATACCTCCCAACCAAGTTCAATGTTTTCTTTTAAGGATCTTGCTCTCCTAGATGCCTTTACAGTATTGAGAACCTCCAAAACTGTGGGAATAATTATGCAAACAACCCTAGGGTGTTTGTTCATGTTGGGTCCTTTTATTCTTGGCAAGCTCTGAGTGATGGTGGAGATCTGCACCCGTGTCCCCCCACTCCCAGATTCACAGGTGCCACATGCTGCTGTGATAGACAGTAATGTGCACAGATCAGTCTTGTGCCTATTGCCCTCACTTTTCAATTCCTATGATTCTCTAGTTATTCAAGCCAGAAATTGGGGAAATAGCCTCAACCCATGCCTCCTACCGTCTTTCACCCTGAATTTGCCAGAATCCTGTACATATTTGACCTCCATATTTCTGTGTCTTTCTAGCTTCATCTCCACTACCGTTGGCCCTAATTTCCACCTTCTTCAAATTTGGATGGATTCTGTAGCCATCTGCTGTGGTTTTCATGTGCTCTGCAAAAGTTCATATGTTAGAAACTTAATCTCAAAATTAATAAGTTCATGTTTCTTGGAAGTGGGGGTCTTTGGGAGATAAATATTTTAGATGAAGTCAGGATGGGGCCATTAGGATGGGATTAGTGACTTTTTAAGAAGAGAAACAGAAGGAATTTATTGATGTCATCTTGCCTGATAGAGAAAACCAGAGAACGAGGAGGAAGAGGAGGAAATTGCTGGCTGTCAGGGAGTGTAAAACAACTTTTAAAAGAAGCGAGACTGAGACTTGAGCTAGCACACTCTTGCCCTCTTGTTATGCAATACTCTCCACTATGTTATGATACAGAAAGAAGGTTCTTCCAAGATGCCAAGCAGATGCCAGCATCATGCTCTTGGCCTTCACAGCTTTTAGAACTGGAGACAAGGGAAGGTCTATTCTTCACAAATTACTTGGTCTTGGGTCTTTTGTTATAGCAATAGGAAATGGACTAAGACGCCATTTAACCCCAAGGTTTTACTCTTTAAATCTATCTTTCACCCAGTTTCCAAGTGATTCACCTTTTGTTGCTGTCCATGACTTACAATAAAGTGCTACCAAAATATTGTATGAATGTCCTTGTTTACTTCCTGAGCTGTGTTACATTTCCCACTTTAGTCTTGCTACTCTGGAATGGCATAGTCCAGGAGCTGTCAGCCGTCGTGGCTGCGGAGCACCTGCAACGTGGCTAATCCAAACTGGGATGCATGGTCAGTACAAAAATGCATAACCAGCTCCAAGGACATGCTATTAGAAAGAGATGGTCAGAAAGGAGAAGGGAGGGAACTGGCAAAGGGAAGCGAAGATTGCAGAAGGTGGGATGGAGAGGAGAAACAATGTGGAAGGATAAAAGGGGAAGGATAATCTCAATGTAAATGATGCAACTTCATGAATTCGTGGGAAAAATGGGGGAACATAATCCAAATATGCCTACAGCCATACCACTGTGGCGTCTGATCATGTCAGATCTCAGAAGCTAAGCAGGGTTGGGCCTGGTTGATGCTTGGATGGGAGACCGCATGAGAACACCAGGTGCTGTGGGCTTGGGAGAAAGACCCAGCAACCCACTCCCAAAAAACAATCAGCCATTGAAAACCCTATGAATAGCAGAGAAGCAGTAACAATACTGTTTCACCTGTTGTACATAGGGTCACTATGAGTTGAATACCCACTTGACAGTACCTAACAACAGCAACCAAATATGCATATGAGCTTTACTACATATGAGTCAAAAGTTTCCATAAACCTCATAAGTTGATGAAAGTGTAATCAAAAGTGATGTAATAGTTGCATAATGGAAAAAGCCAATGCTGTACTACTCTGTACCCCACCATCATTTACCAATAAAAGGGAGAAAAAAAAAAAAGAGAAAGAGATGGTCAAATGCAGTGATGAGGTATTGGTAAGGTTTTGGTTATATGTAGTTCAAGAAAACATTTTAATGTTTTTACCTGCTTTTAGTTTTTGTTTTTTTAGTGTGGCTACTAAAAATTTTAAACTTACACCACTGGCTTATGTTTGTGGCTCACATGAGGATCTATTGGACAGTGCTGTCATAGACCAAAATGCTTTGTCCTCAAATACATGATGCTGTCTGGTGCTTCCGTGCTTCTGCTTTTGGTATTCCGTTTTTGTCAGACACTCTTTGTTAATTTTTTTGGCTCAATTACTCCTTTCTTAAAGTTGAGTTAAGTAACCCCTATTTGAGCTTCCAGTGTGTACTTAGTGTTACCAGCACTTGGAAGAGAAGACATGTTAACACATTTGCCTTCCCCATTAACTGGATCAGGGAGGATGTTTATTTATTACACAGGCACTTACCATATGCACATAATAGTTGTGCAATGTGTTGCAGAACTGAATTGTAGAACAGAGTCCAAATCGTTGGAGAATGGGATGGTGCACTTTGCTTAGAAGGTCATAAAATCTAAATATCCACGTAACTGAGCTTTAGAATCACGTTCTGTCAAACTTGTAAATATATACTCACCAACTCATGAAAACTTAGTAAGAATATATGATACAGCAAATGGAATAAGATGTGGATCTTGTTTAGTGAATATACATGTTGGGCAGGAGAGTGACAGGTCAATGAAAAAAGGAAGGTCCTCAACTAGATATACTGACACAGTGGCTGCAATAATCTAATCGGCTTGCACAAAAAAAGATCATGTGCCTGGCACAGAGCTGGGGAGTTTTTGGTTTTGTTGTACATAGGGTCGCTATGAGTTTGACCCGACTCAACGGCACCTAAAAACAGCTAGCAATTATTAAGAATCTACATGGCATATCGAGATTCACAGATGCATTTGCTGATTCTAAAACACTTATAGCTGCAGTTATTTGTGTTGGATGATAATTCTCTAAGGTAATTTTAATTTCATTGTTACATAGAGCTTGGTTGTCATTATTTTAAAAATATGCAATGTGCATTAAGGTTCTTAACAAGATGAAGGTCCAAAATGCTTTTTAAATATTTAAAAATAAAGAGTGTAGTATTTTGCTAAAAGGCCTAGATTTCCAAATGGTCTTAGAGATGTCTTACAAAGTTGGACTTACAGTACTCACCTTCCTGAATACTCCAACAAATGTCTGCTTTCCTCCTCCTGGGGAAAACGCCTTCCAATTTTCCTACAGGGAGCCCTGTTTCCCCCATCTCAGTCCATTTGGGGTCAATCTTGATTTGAGAGATCATGATCTCAGACCTTCCCATCACAACAGTCCACCCAGGGATCTGCCCGCGCTGCTGGGAGAAGCCGACCTCTCTCCACTAGTACTGCTGGTAGTAAGCACCAGGGCATCCAGGAGTCACCTTTGTCCCCAAGGTGGGATCCAGCTGGTCTTCATGCTGTGTATGCTGATTTAAGTTGAATTCTGCCATTCGAACCCAGAAACCTGTGCCATCACGCTAGAAGGGATCTGAAGCCATGTCTCCTTCAAGGTGCTCTGCCTTCTGAGTCCCTGGGACCTGTGCTCCCTGGAACTGACACCACACATTGGTACCCAGCAGCATTAGAGCGCAGAGCAGGGAAAATCCAAGGCCGTGGAACCAGAATGCTTGGTGTGTGCCGGACTCCAGTGGTTTCTACTAATGAGCTTGGGCTCTTTTCTGAACTATAAGACTCTGCTCTTCTTTAAGCAGGGAGCAATGAAAGAACTTGCTGCACATGTTGTTCCTGAGGTTAAGTGAGATAGCACACACAACACTTAGTGCAAGATCGGGCCCATGAGCATTCAGTAAATGCTTGCCACAGAGGTGGTGATGACCATGAAATTCTGATAATTCCTTCTGGCACTTCCTAGCTTCTCTGAAGACACCTGAATGTTGGGAATCTCTCAGAGCTTTGGCCCCTGCCTCCTCTCTATGCAGTGTCTTGCCAGTGGGTAGACTGGTGGCATGTAGAGCTGGAGTTTTGAGTTTCCTGTGTCAACAGCCAGGATTAAGGGTATGAGTTTAGAACTTCCTACAATGACTCTTTCTGCAAAATTCAAGGCCAGAGAAATATTTTGTCATATGGATCACCTTCTTAAGATAGTGTTAGTATCTCACAAGTGATGAATGTCTCAGCCTTTAAAATGAAGTGCTAATAAACACTCAGAAGCGTATGCATCTGTGCACGCATGAAACTTGAGCTGTCTGGTTGACACCACAGCACCCTAAAGAAATCTGGTTCTTGCTTGCCTGTTGCAAGAGGTTAACATGCCCTTTGGGGTCAGCATTCAGGAGTTATGGGGCTTGATAAGTCAGAAGAAATGAAGACATTTTCATTTTAAAATGTCAATAATTAGCCGCATTGCCTTGCTCTAGGGCTTTTCATTCTAATGAAAGCCTATTGACTGCGGCCAAGGGACTATTTCATTATGAGCTAATTGCTCTCAAAGTTCCTTTTGAAGAGAGAATTGCTACATGGTCCCTGCAACCCAAAACCTCAGAAACCATATGGGTCTAAGAAAGACTGACGTCCTTTCCAAGGTTGCTAAACTACTCTCTTTGTATTTAAGTGATTCATCTTGATAAAGTTAAGTAGGAATTCAGACTTTTTAAGATTTTCTTTTTTCTTTCTTTTTTTTTTTTTTATCTTGTGTGTGATTGGGAACATTTTAGAGTGTTGTAAAAATGTGTCTGGCTGTCCTGCACTGGGAAGGCTCCTACTTATCTCCTTGGGAAATGTCAGCTGGATTTCTCATGGCTCTGGGATCCTTCACTGTCCAGCTGGGCACTGTGGAATGTCCAGCTCTGCAATCCAGGCAGTTCTGTTCTTAATCCTGTAAGGCAGAAAACAACGTGGAGCTCCAAGGAGCCAGGCCAGCATTTCTTGTGGCTCTGGGAAGTCCTTGATATTTAGAACTGGAATAAAGCCTGCAGAATCCTTGTCTGCACCTTCTCCTCTGGAGCGAACATGTGCAGGCCTGAGGACGTGCTGGTGTGCACAGTGCATGGCAGAGCCTGCGGGCTGGTGGGCTTCCCTTGCAAGGCTTAGAGAGCATCTCCTGACAGAAAAGGAGAGAAATAGAAAATACCCCTGAGAGTCAGCATTTGGGGGAAAAATGAGCCCATTTCTCAGAATGAACAAAAGTTAAAAGCTAGCTGTATTAGTCGGCTTTGTATTACTCTGACTAAGTACCTGAGGTAAACAAGTTATAAGGAAGAAGAGCTTATTTTGGCTCATGGTTTCAGAAGTTTAAGTCCATGATTGCTTGGCCTGATGCTTAGGGTGTATGGTGGCCCAGCATCCCAGTTCATTTGGTGGAGAAGGGTTCATTTCATGGTGGCCAGGGGCAAAGAGAGAGGGGAGTAGCTGGGATCCTAGCATTCCCTTCCACTGCATGCCCCCAGTGACCAAGTGTTTCCATCTAAAACATCTCCCAAAGGTCATGTCATTTGGTCCCCAGCTCGTGGCACTGTCCTGGGAGGTTGTGGGACTTTGGGAGGAGGGTCTGGCTTGGTGGGAGTGAGTCACTGGGGGCCTTTGGAAGTTTTCATCCTGGTCCTGTGGCTCTGCTCTCTCTCTCTGCTTCCTGCTCAAAAAGATGTGAAGCTGTCTGCCACAGGCCCTGCCTCCTGCCTCCTGTCCTGCTGCATTTTGGACTGATCCTCTAACTGTAAGCTTCCAATAAACTTCCTCCCCCATAAATTTTTTGGATTGGTTTTTCTGCTACAGTGACAATAGCTGACTAATATACCTAAGTTTCTCTCACTAGCCTCCACCATTTAAATATTCCATGACCTCTCAGTTGTGCCACAGGCTGGGGACCTAGCCTTTCATACATGGGCCTTGGGGACATTCTGAATGCAAACCATGGTGCCATCATTTCCTCTTGAATCTCACACTAGACCTGGGCACAGCATCTGCTTTCTTGGACACACAGAGCTGCGCCCAGACTCAGAAACAACCTTGGCCTGAAGGGGGCCATAGTAGACTCCTACGGGTGGCATGTCTAGGAATCATTTTCTATGCAAGCCTGACAGAGTACCTTGCTTTTCTGTGTCCCAGGCTAAAAATGAATCCATTGACTTTGCTCACCGTGTTTTCATGAGTGTGTGTGTGTTTAATACTCCTACTGGAAAGAAATTAAGTTTGCTCAAGCTCTGAATTCATTTGAGCTATATGAAGAAAGTGTAGAACTAATGTAAAAATAAATCCATAGAATTTTGAAATTCTTAAGACAGAGTGGTAGAGAGATTGGGAAGTCTTCCTGAAGCTGAGTTTCTGAGAGTCAGAAACCAACCTAGGTAAGAATGAAAAGCAATTCTACATGATTTCTGTAAAAGATGGATTTTAGGTTGAGAAGAGCAATCCTCAGCTGTGGAAATTTGGTGAGCAAACCTTGATTTTTGATGAATGTTTAAAGCATGAATGCAACACTTGTGGCCAAGGGACCCCTAGAAAAAGTCCCAGAGAGAGCTGTGAGGTGTGGGGTGAAGGATGGCTGCAATCTGCTTTAAACTTTACTAATTCTTCGATGCTTTTTGTTTTCCAAACCAGAATGTTTGTGTGTGTGTGTGTGTGTGTGTGTGTGTGTGTGTGTGTGTGTGTGTGTGTGTGGTACTGGGGAATTGAACCCAGGGTACTCCAACACTAAGATGCTCGCCCATCTCCTTTCTTTCTTGTTTTGTTTTGAGATAGGGTCTTGCTAAATTGCCCAGGCTGCCTCTGGCCTTGAATCTTCGATCCTCTTGCCTTAGCCTCCCAAGTCACTGTGATTACAGGTGTGTGCTAGGAGACCTGCTGTACTGAGCACTCCTTCATATACCTTTCTATGTTGAAAAATATGTAGTCAGGTCCTTTGCTATTTGTTTGTTTATTTACTTATTTATTTATTGGTTTCTTTATATTGTGCCCTGGGAGTGGGTGGGAGGATCCCAGCACGGAGGTGTGGCAGACCAAGTTCCAGGTGGACACAAGGACTTGGACTCTGGGCAGCCATCAGCTGGGCCCCTGGAGACGATGAGCTCCACTGTCACAAAAGATGCTGGCTCCTTGATGGTGGCAAGGGCTAATAGTTCATGGTTATGGTATGATAACATTTGCAAAAATGCAATTTTCATTTTATAGAATGCTTTCACACTTGTTGTTGTTGTTGTTGTTAGGTGCCGTCAGGTCGGTATCCGACTCATAGCGACCCTCTGTACAACAGGGGAAACACTATTGTCAGTGCTTCTCTGCTGTTCATAGGGTTTTCAATGGCAGATTGATTTTTGGGAGGGGGTTGCCAGGTCCTTCTCCCAACTTTCACACTTATTATTCACTTAATCCTTATAATAGTCCTATATATATGTATTACTAATAATATTTACAGCTTAAAAGACAGACTCGGAAAAATGCACAGAGCAAAGTGGTTCAGAGTCTAGGATACAGAGTCACAGACCGTGGTTCCTGCTCTTTACTTCCTGGGTTGGGAGGCTGTGTAGTTTCTAGAATCAGTTTCCTCACCTGTAGCGTGAGTATTACCGTCATACTGTCATCAAAGGCTGGTTTGAAGAGGGAATTGGGAAGTGTGTGACAAGTCCAGTGTTCCCAGCTGGCTTTTATAAACAGAATTTTGATGAACACCTCCTGGCTGGTCCTGAATGATGCGGTTTGTGGCCATCGTCTGTCTTTCCTCTGCTTCCTACCTTTTCTTTGCTCTCTGTGAAGCAGCAGGCCTGGACCAGTCACATTTCCTGTGGGTCCCCTTACTGTGAACAAGACATACAGCCAAGGCCCACTGGTCTGGAGGCGGGGAGGTGGTTTCAGGACAGGAACTCTGTTGGTGACTCTGAAGGCACGGGGCTGATAGCCCTTTCCCTTCTTTGTATTTCAAGGCTTTGCAGGACCCATCCGGTCTGATGGATGCCCCTCCTGTATGGGGTCCACTCCAGGGGCCTCCCCTGGGCAGAGCCTCCAGGGTCTTGGTTGGTCCTGCCGCAGGGAGGCCCTGTGCTCCCTGCTAGCCTCGGTGTCCACACCATCAGGCCCCTTGGGGACCGAGCAGGCAGAGGACCACCTTGGCAAGTTGTATGTGGCCCCCAATTCCTTAAAGATGAAAGGGGCCACCAGGAACACATTAGGGACACAATGATCCCATTTCCTTTGGGTCTTATGGCTTTGAAAGGGATCAGTTCCAACTCATATCAAAAGAGGAAGTTGGGAGGACAGATAAGAGCCAGACATTCCCCACCTGGCAGTCCCAAAGGCCCTTTTTCTTTTCCTTTTTTTCCCTTTCTTTTCTTTTTATTTTAGCATACAATCCTGGAAGTTAGGAGCAAACAAATAAACAAAACCAACCTACACTCCAAACTTATAACTATAGAATTTTAGAGTCCTCAAATGACTTACGTATGACCCCTCTCAGGGCAGTGTTGGCTTGTTGAGCATTTTCTGGGTGTTACATTTTCTATGTCAGTTTTAGAGGAGTAAGAATAAGAGAACGTGCCTGCTGAGGCTGCACCCCCCAGGGCTTAGCTCCCCACTAGGACCGTGCCACAGCCCTGGGGTTGTCCTCTAGTGCTGTCCCCACCCACCAGGACTCTCCTGGGCCCCCAGGTCATCCTTCCCAGGGATAGGCCACCCTGGGCTTTACTCACCCCCCAGGGCTGTACCCCCAGAGATATACCACCCTGGACCGCACCCCACCCTACTGCCCCCCCAGGGATGAGGCCCAAAGCCTGTGCCCGCTGCCCTCGTCCAAGGGCAGCTGTGGTGTGAGCATGCGCTCTCAGGCCCGGCAGTCCTGTGCCCTCTGTGACACCAGGCAGAGGGGCAGGAAGTGGAGGCAGAACACGAGGTCCTCACGTGCAGCAGCCCCGTTATTAAGGAGCTCTGGCAGTAGCCGGGATTGGGTGTGCTCTTATCAGCATTTGTTCCAGACAAAAGCAGAGGATTAAAGCACACATTTTGCTCTTATGACCCCTGGGAAGGACACTGAAGAGGTGTATGAACTGAAATGAAGCAGATTTCGAAAATCAACTTTCTAATTTTGCAGTACTTGGGGGCTGAACCCAGGGCTTTGTGCATAGTTAGTAAGTGCTCTACCACTGCAGCCCCAGCCCATCTTTTATTTATTTTTTTATTTTTGAGACAGGGTCTCACTAAGTTGTGACAGATGACTCTGGCCTTGATCTCTCTGTTTTCTTGCTTCAGCGTCCTGAGTCACTGGGATCTCAGGCATGCACACTTGCCCCCTGACACTTACTGTCACCTTGGTGAGTGTTTATTACAGCACTGGGGATTTAGGAAAGAATTAATATTAGGATGGTCTCAGATATCATTTCATCACTGCAAATTTGTACCTAGCGTGAGCTGCACCACTTTCTCACCCCACTTCTTCCCCACCTTCCCCTCCCCCCAATCTTGAATCATTAGCAAGAAATGGGCCCCTCTGAGCCAGGAGGCTGTGATCAGCAGGGGCAGCGATGCCTGCTACTCCATATCTGTGTCTTCCTTTGCTCACTAGATCCTGGCTTCATGAGGTAGCTTTGAACTCCCATCTATCAGCATGATGCCTGGCCTATACCAAATGTTCAGCTTTCCTCCTTCCCTCTCTCCCTCCCTCCCTTCCCTCCTTCTGCTGAGGACTGACCCCAGGAGCTTGGACTTGCTGGGCAAGCTCCTATGGCTGAGCTCCATCTCAGCCCCTGGGTGTTCAGCAGCTCACCCTGGAAGGTGGTAGGAAGGTATGGCCAGGCACAGGACAGCTACATGGGCCCTCAGGAAGGAGGGGAGAGGCAGAAAGGCAAGTCCACAAGGCGCAGAGGTGCAAGGATGAGGAGTGTGTGGCAGGCCGGAGGCCAGCTCCTGGCACAGGTGGGGCGTGGGGAACTTGAGATCAGGCAGTGCCCAGAACAGGAGCTGAGGCTGGGGACCTCATCCTGAAAGTGAAGGGATTTGCAGGCACATGGTGAGGCGCTCAGACTCCTGGGCTCAGTGGTCATTTGAGGTCTGTGCTGGACGAAAGGACGGGGCAGAGGCTGTGAGAGCTGGTGAGGGTGCCTTGAGTGCTGGAGCAAAGGTGCTGAGCAGCAATGAAGAGGGTGAGGGCCAGGAAGAGGGACAAATGGGGACCTGGTGCCTGGCTGTGCCAGCAGAGGTGGCTCAGGTTTCAGGCGTGGAAGCCTGGGCAGCGTGGGGTTCCAGAGGGAACATGTGTGAGGAGAGGGGCCCAGGAAGTTAGGGTTATGGTCATTTTGAGGTGCTGCGGGGTCCCATGGCCCACAGGAGCTAAAACCGGCCCTCCAGCACCCACCAGGAGAGGCAGCTGGAGGCAGAGCAGGAACCCTGGAAAGAGGAGAGCAGGGGCTGGTGGCAAGGGTGGCTGGAGACCTGGGAGGGGAGCGACATCCAGGAAGGGCAGCCCCGCAGCCCTTCTGAGAGGTAACATGTACTTGTGGGTGGCTCCAAGCAACGTGCTGAAGGTTCAGGCAGTTTGGGGTGTGGGTGCTACCATGGAGTTGAACCTGATTTTGTGTGGCTTATGTAACCCAAAGCCGCAGTTTCCTCATTCTTAAAGTAGACGTTCAAATAAACTCAGGTTCAGGATTCAGTGAGAAAAATGCATACAAAGTGCTCAGGCAAGAACATGGTATACAGTAAGTGTCCAGGTAGTGAGCGGAGCCATCAAGGTCGCATTCACTAATAAACATTTGCACAGGCGGCGGGAGGTGGGAGATCCACAGAGGAGGGACTGGGGATGTAGAGAGGCCCTCCAAGGAGGTGTGGGTAGCCGGCCAAGACCAGCGCAGGTGCGGCTCAGCCTGGTCTGCAGAGGCCCAGGAGGAGGAGGGGCAGGTCCTCCAGCCTCCCTGCAGACCCCTCTCACTGCTTCCTCTTCTACAGATACCTGGCGACCAGTTTAGGGGAGGGTTTGGGTAGATGTCCTGGGATTAGAGAGCCCCTGGGACACTCTCAGGACTTCCTGCGGCTGAGAAGTGTGCGTTTCTGAGTACATTTGTGCGGGGATGTTGCGAATGGAAGGCTAAGAGGACAGGAGGAAAGCCTGCCAAGCTGGTGGGCTTTGCAGTGGCATCCCACCTTCCTCTCCACTTTCTCCCAGATTCTACGAAGGCACAGGTGACCTGCCTCGGAAGGACTGTGGCTCACTAGCTGTTGGTCCGGTATTGTCTTGACCTCTCCCCAGCTCCCCCCAGCTCTGAGCTGGTGGCACTCTGTGGCCTGTGGTCCCATTTGTGAGCCCCAGCATTGGCTGGTGGGCCACTTTGTTCTTCCTTCTTTCAGAGTAGGCCGGTCGACAATGTGCAATTCAGAAAGCCAAACTCAGTCCCTGTAAACAGCCTGACATGTGGTGCACATTTACCCAAAGAATTCACACAAAGGCGTGGGAAGAGAAGCCTTCTGGCTGCAAATCTGGATTGCTTTCCATAGGGTGTATGCAAGGGTCCTCATGCATCTATCTACTTTTATATTTAGAAGGTGATTTCATATTTGCCATACCCTGCTGCAATAGCTCCCATACTAGTAAAACAGTTCTAGTCAATATATTAATAGAAAGACATGAGTGGGTTTTAGTACACATGTAAAGAAAGGGGAACCAATGAACTTTGGCCATGAGGGACGACCTCTTCCAGCCCTGTCCCCCCAGAGAGATGACCCATATACTGTGAATTCTAAGTTCATTTCTCTTTGCTTTTGCCTTTTTTCCTTAGAAGCTTGAGATTACTAGTAGCTGATCTAAAATTCATCTTGTTGTTGTTAGGTACAGTTGAGTCAGTGTCCAACTCATAGCGACCCCATGTTCAACAGGCAAAACAGTATTGTCAGTGCTTCTCTGCTATTCGTAGGGTCTTCAATGGCTGATTGTTTTTTGGGAGTGGGTTGCCGGGTCCTTCTCCCAAGCCCACAGCACCTGGTGTTCCCAGGCTGTCTCCCATCCAAGTACTAACCAGGCCCTACCCTGCTTAGCTTCCAAGATCTGATGGGATCAGACGCCACAGTGATATGGCTGCAGGCAAAATTCATCTTAGAGATTCTAAAAAATGAAAGACAGATAGATTTGGGAATGAAATGCCTAGTGCATCTCAGGCTTTTCCTGGCCAAAATGCACATGTGGGGTATGATTCCAAGGCCAACCCTGTTTGACTCCTTCAAACTCCAAAATTCATTAAAAAATTTAAAATAATATAAAGAAGAATGCATATGGCAAAAACCTGCGAAGTGCTGACGTTAGTTGAAGCCAGGAAGGGCTTTCCCAAGAATAACACGGAGCAGCCTTAGAGTGGAGGGAGACATCCAACTGAAGCTGTTACTTTTGGCGTTTCAGTTAATCTTTTATGCATGAGTGTGAGGGTGAGGTCTGGTGGCTTTCCCTTCTAGGGGAACAGACACAGTGTGCCAGGACTTGGGCTCTACTGTTACACTCTTTATATGGGGAACAAGGACCCCGTGTAAACTGTAAAGCCCACAAAATACCAAACTGCCAAGCAGCATGAGATTCTGGAGGTGGGGTGGATAAGCTTTCTTTAGCTCTTGCGGAAAATGCCACAGCACATGATGATTTCTGTAGCTGCGGTTCTTCTGTGCTGAATGGGGAGAATTTTGTCCACTCTGAAACTCAGAGGCAGCCCCGAAAGTAGGTCCCAGGGCAGGGACCGCTCACCAGCTGCAGGCCTGTTTCCCTAGGCACCCCACGCAGGTGGTTTGAGTTCTACTGACAGGTGCTATCTACTTCCTGGGTCAAGGGCAGCAGGCTCTCTCCCTCCTGCACAGATACCGGAACCAAATATTTCTTTTGAAGGAAAATTTTTAAAGCCAAGCAGATTTATTTTGGTCACAATCTGGAGTCTAATTCCCTCTGCGATATCCATTATGGCCTTAATTACACAATATCTGAAGCGCTAGCTCTGCACCACTCAATGAGGCTGTGGAATCACTTGATTTGTTTGGCTCAGCTCTCCTCACTTGCTCAATAGCATGAATCTTGGCAGAGAAAAGGCAGCCAAAGCCCAAGTCCATATGACTTGGAATTTGCAGCTAGAGGAGATGGGAAGTTTGCAAATGTGTGCATGTGTGGATGCAAGCGTGCGGGGTATGTGTGCATGCGAGCACACATGCACAGGCAACTACCTGCTTACTTAGGGTCTTTCCAACAGCTCTGGAAATCAGGTTAGAAGAATGTTTCCTTTGTGTATCTAGGAGGAAGAAGGGAGGGGGAGGACAGTGACTGAGTAGGTGTCTACACTGGCTACAAAGCCGGCTTGCTGGAGGCTGGGGCTTGAGTGGCCCAGCAGTAGCTGGTGGGGCCTGTGACAGCCTGGCCAGGAGCACAGGAGGCCAGGGACAGAGCACCCACTTCAGCATCCATCTTCTTCCTGGTCATCAGCTTGGGGAAGCTCTTGCCTGTCACCTGTTGGACTCTGTGGCATGTTAGATGCCAATAGGAAGACAGTTGTCACATGTCCTGGAGAGGTTTCCAGGAATTCTCAAGGAAGGCCAGGGGAGGCAAGGCCTGTGTTGAGGACAGCATCATCCCCTGGGGTGCAGCATCACCGCATACAGACATCCCTCCAGAACCCGTGTCCTCACAGTTCAGAGGCAGCAAGAGTCAGGGGTGGGGCTGCACAGTGAAGGTACTGGGGACAGAGGGTCTACATGGGAAAACTAAACACTTGTTAAAATTTGATTTAGGCTATCACATTTAAAAACAATGGTTGGAGCTGTTGTTAGGTGCCATTGAGTAGGTATCCGACTCATAGCGACCCTACACACAACAGTCGAAAAACTTTTGTCGGGCTTCTCTGCTATTCATGGGGTTTTCAATGGCTGATTATTCTTTGGGAGTGGGTTGCTGGGTCTTTCTCCCAAGCCCACAGCCTTGGTATTCCCAAGCGGTCTCCCATCTGAGTACTAACCAGGCCCAACCCTGCCTAGCTTCCGAGATCGGATGGGACCAGGTGCCACAGTGGTAGTGCTGTAAGCAAAATAAGTCAGAGGGAACATGATTACTTGGAAAGAACTAAAAGTTGGTGCCAAATTATTAAAAGTGAAAAATGGACAGGGGATTTTATTTTATTTTATTTTCATTTTGCACAGGATTTTTTAGAAAACCATTTGAGAAAGGTTCTGTAGCAACTACTTTTAGAAACTACTTTTGACCAGAAAGAAATGAGCACACAGAAATCTGAACAATAAATTCATTGTTCTGAAAAAAATTATGATTTCTATACCTATTTCTAAAATGTATCCAAAGACAGGAAACAATGTTCCCCTGGAAGATGAGGGGATCAGAAAGGTTTACAAAAACACTCATGGATAAGTACACCCACTAAAATTGAAGCATGAAGAATAACAAAATAACTAATATTTGTGTTTTGTTTTAAAGTTTAGAAATTCTTTATGTGCAAATAGAATTGGGATAGGGAAATAAAAATTAAATGGTGGATAAACTTCTCTCCCTTTCTGCAACAATTTTTTGGGGTGCTTATTCCTTTGATTGTCAAGGCAACATATACTATTGAAAGTCTAAAGAAAAGAAGCATAGAAAATTAATTCAAAACCACTTCTCTCATGACTCAGAGATAATATACCACTTTTAACATTTTGGGATATTTAGTTTTTGTTTCAAAAGTGTTTAATTACAAAATAGGAATCATGTTTTTCTGTGTCTTGCTTTTTCCATTTACATCAGGATGTAAGCATTTCCCTGTGCCATCAGATACTGTTTACAAGTCATGACAAGAGGCAGAAGAGCAGCTCAGAATTCAAGCTCCATAACCAAATGCAGTCCAAGCTTGAACTCTCTCAGCCAGCTACACTCGCTCCATTTCCCAGTGACCCCCATCAGATGGTACAGTGACTAAGCCCTTTCTCTTCTGGCTACTGTAATCAACTATATTAATGGGTAAAAAGGCTTGCTGCATATTAAGTGCTTCTTACATGTCAGCTACCATAACAGATTTTCACTGGCTGCATAGTACTCCATCATACTCTGTTGGGGTTCACTGCAGCCCAGCGGGGTAATAGAGCTTGCCTCAACACAGGTACTTGGGGACCCTTGGAAATAGGCAAGAGCTGGTGGTGCCAAAGGACTTTGGGAGCCTTTTTGCGAATGAGAACAGAATTTATTAAGCTGCACCTACCAAGGTGAACCAAAAGAACCAATAAATCTGTCCTAGAAGAAGTGCAACCAAGTGCTCCTTGGAAGCAAGAATGGCCAGACTGCGTCTTATATATTTCGGACATATAGCCAGAAGAGATCAATCCCTAGAGAAAGACATCATGTTTGGAGAGTGGCAGGTCAACGCAAAAGAGGAAAATCCTCCACCAGATGGATTGACACAGTGTCTGCAACAATGGGCTTAAACAAATAAGAAACTGTGCCTGGAACAGAATCGGGAAGTGTTTCGATCTGCTGTATATGGGGTCACTATGAGTTGGACTCGACTCGACAGCACCTAACAACAACAACAACAACCAAGGTGAAGAAAAGAGGGTGCAGCACAATGACGCCTGATGAAAGTGTCCCACAGTGTGTCTCCTGTTGCCTCTCACAGTTTGCCTTCTCTGCTCTCCTCCTTCCCAAGGCAGAGGAAGGAAAGCAGAGAGCTCTTTGTGTCTTGCTTGGAAGACTTTGCCACTTTGGAGGCCCTGGGCTTGACACAGAGTGTTGCTTGTAGACCTCAGATGTCTTCACTGGTAGTGCTGGAGGTGGCAGGTCTCAGGAATAGGGTACAGGGGTCAGGTTTGAAAGGGCTCGAAGAGCCGGGGAACAGAGGAGGATCAAGAACAAAAGGGACAAAAGGGGAAGCTAGTAGTTTTAATGGTGGTTTATATAGCTTCTATGAAGGGGGCGTGGACCCAAAAATAACCAATCAGGGAGCAGCTTGTACACGGTGTGGCAGTTATGTAACTAGGGATTTGAAAAAGAAAAATTTTGATGGGGGGTTAGGCACAGGCCAGGGCAATCACTGAGCTTCCTTTTCTGACCAATCAGGTGGCTCTGGGCAGCCAATCAGATTGAAAGAGGCCACACCAGAGCTAGGGAGTTTGGGAGCCATCTTGGATCACTGGATGGGATAGGTAGGAGTAAAGTAGGTGAAGGGTGAACTGGGACTTAGGTAGCCATATTGGCTCTTGGTGAGTCAAATAGGTCCTAGTCCAGGTTCCTGGGTTAAAGGTGACCACAGGTGGGAGGGGCAGGAACAGGGCAGGATCTGGGGAGGACTCAGACCTTGGCCAGAACTGAGCAAGCCTCAACCCGGGCACCCTCCCAGTCCACCCTGGGGGTGTCCAGATAATCTCCTACAATGCTCAGTGCCCCAACATTTATTTCCTTGTTCTTCAAACTACCTTGCTGATTACAATTTGTTGCCTAAGTAAAGACCACTCTGTTGGATACTGTCACAATCAAGGCTTGGAAACACCTCTGTTTTTTGTGTCAACCCACCTAGCTTGGGCCCTTGGAAGCCACTTGCCACATCAGCATATATGACTATTTTAATAGCTCTGCATTTTTGCAAACACAATTTTCTAGAAATCTGCAGTGGTGGTCCTATGGCTGAGTTTTGTGGTGTGAAGTTCTGTGCTGGGACTGAGGTTGCCCCTGTCAAGGGCAGCACAGGACCAACACCAGCCCTCCTTGCTACTTGTCCAATGAATTGAATGAGTTGAATCCTGAGTCACTTTAAGTGGAGTAGCTTTCAATAGGCCAGAAAAGTGCTCATTTCCAGAGCCTTTTGAGATTAATTTATTCAGAAATTGTCCAATCATGGAGGCTCTGGGACTCTGCCACTCACCACCCCTCCCTCTTTTTCCTCGTTCACAGCCCCTTGTTTCACTCCCTGGACCCTGCTTGCTTCCACCTGGCGCTGTCCACCTTGGCAGTTACCTGCACAGCTGTTCTGTCAAACCCAACAGACGGGACATTCACAGTCGCAGCTCCCCGGTTTCACTGGCCCCACTCCATGAGGGATGGTGTAGCTTCTCTAGGTACAAGGTGCCACTCCATGAGGTAGGACATGCCCTGATAAAGTGTGTGACTGTGTGGGTTATTTACCCAATCATCCTTTTACATGCAGTTCCTTCTCTAGAATTTACGCTCGCTGAGTGCGGGGGTTATACATGTTTTATTCATGCATGTGTCTTTGCATGTAACCTAGAACTTAGTACATGGTAACTTCTCAGTGCTAATGGAAGAAGGAAGGGAAGGAGGAAGGGAGGGAGTCAGGGACAGATGGACATGGAGGTGGCCTGCTGTCTCCAGCATGTTTCCAGCAGGCACTGTGCTGGAGTTGGCTCAGGGCATGTCGTTTCCTCATGATGCTGTGGTTGTGGCTGCTGGGGTGCAAAGAGGTGCCTGGCAGGTGATGGGGACAGAGGAGCAGACCCCCAGCTTGCTCCCTTTGCCAGCCCCCACCCCATGCTGGCCCTGACACTGAAGGCAGAAACTGGAGAGTGTTGAGCTGGACAGGAGACTGCCTTCTCTCCATCCTGTGGCTTGAACCCTTTAAAGTCTTGGGAGATGTCATGCAGAAACATGTACTTGTGACTACGTATTTTTCCTGGGGTCTAAAACTCCTAAGCTCAGACTCAAAGTGTTTTCTAAGTACATGTAGTACTTTAAGCTACTGATAATGTGATTGAGAAAAGAATGGATTATAAAATCCAATCCTGGCATTGAGACTGTGTTAAACTATTACGTATACCTCTACGGGTCTGAGAGGACCAAGTGGGAAGCAAGATGCCCACATGAATGAAAAGACTGGAGAAACGCAGCAGGGGCTAGGATGTTCTGTATCACTCGTCACGCTATATCCCATACACGTCTTTGTCACAGAAATATGCTATTTCCCTACATATGGCACAAGAGTACTACTTGCATACAATATACATATAATATTTGCATATAATATAGAAATACTTGCATATAATATAGAAATGTAATACAAACGGGTTACAGTACAGTCTATGCACAGGTGGCCTTACAGAAATACTCCTAGCATATTCTATGCGTGTATATGGTATTATGGAAATGCTGGCACTTCCATGGTGAGTTTCTCATTTATAAACTATGTGTTGTTGTTATTAGGTGTCATGGAGTTGGTCACCATGACTCATAGCAACCCTATATACAATAGGTGAAACAGTATTGTCAGTGCTTCTCTGCTATTCATAGGGTTTCTAATGGCAGATTGATTTTTGGGAGTGGGTTGCCAGGTCCATCTCCCAAGCCTATAGCACCTGGTATTCCCAGGCAGTCTCCCATCCGAGGACTAACCAGGCCCAACCCTGCTTAGCTTCTGTGATCTGACTGGATGGGGTGCCACAGTGGTCCGGCTGCAGGCATAAACTATATAGCGTCTCTTTAATGTGCCTCATATTTCCGCTGAGCCCTTCCTGGAAGCACACGGCATTCATGGTGACACATCACACTGGTCAGTGTCTTCCTTGCCTTTCTCTGACATCCATGGAGTTCCTGTCCAAGGCTACACCCCTGGGGACTTGATAATTCTACCAGCCAGATGACAGCCTGTCGACATGCTGCTCCTGACTGTCCCTGGGCCAGTGCGGGGCTGGTGGGCAGGAGGATGGATGGAGGGGCTCTGGTTCCCCTGGGTATGGGCAACAGGAGAGGACCAGGTTGGGTGGGGAGGGCACAGCCGCCCTGAGCTGCGCAAGGCTTGCAAGCCTCAAGCTCACGCTCCACTCTAGTCCTGGGTCACCGAGACCATCTGGAATGTCTCACGTCTCCTGGAATTGTTGCTAACCAAAACAATTTGGCTGGTCAGCAACTTCACAAATAGCCCACTTGCACAATCAAATCCATCCCAAATATATTAAATATAGCACCCAATTTCCTACAGCTGCCGGCAGCTCAGGCCTCTTCCTCCCCACCCAGGCACCCAGCGGCATTCCCAGGAAGATGACTTGGGGAGAGATTGGTTGCTTATGTGGACCAACTTTAAGCCACACATTTCTGCACTGT
The DNA here is from genome assembly GCA_007922755.1 of Pedetes capensis. NCBI lineage: Eukaryota > Metazoa > Chordata > Mammalia > Rodentia > Pedetidae > Pedetes > Pedetes capensis. The sequence continues at coordinate 26,998 of VMDO01021189.1, forward strand.
TTGCCATTGGATATTTTTTCCTTAATAAGTGTTTATGAGGCACCACTATCAGATGACTTCTGAAAGCTCAGTGGCGTGGGCATGGCCTCCTGGTGGACACAGGCTAGGTTCTGAGGCAGGAGCGCTGCCCACTTCTGCTCAACAATGACCCCTCCTTGCCGGCCACCACCCACACAGTCACCCTCAAGATCCTGAAAGGGAGTGATTGCCTGGAAAAACTCCTTTTTTAAATTTAAAAATCTGTAGTTTTTCTTTGGATTACATCTGTAGCTTAGAGGAAGATTGAGGTCAGCTGGTGTTTTCTCTGAACTAATATTAACCTAGTCTTAATTTAGGAATGGGAAAGAACAGCTATGCATGACCTTGCATTAGCCTGGTCATTATTCAGCAGGCAAGGCTGATGTTTAAATAACACTGAGACTGTGAACTAAACTGAACATGTCAGGAAATGCACACTCCAAACTGACTGGCTCTCCTGGACAGCTAAAGACTTTGGGAAAGAAACTTAACAAAGAGAGGTAACCCCAACCCTACTTCTAGGCTTGGTGTTATGGCCTGTCATAATTTAAAATATAGTTTATGTCTGTTAACTTATCTTCTCTAAATTTGTTGATTCATCAAACACTTACTAAATGTCTGCTCTGCCTTGGGTATTGTAAAGTTTTGTGTTTCTTCACAGGCCAGCAAGGAGACAGGCTCACTCTAATCACAGCCGTTAGTAATAGTAAAGTCAGGAACCTAAAAATGTGTATGACTGTACACACATGGATGTGAGGGGGCTACAGAGCTCAGGTAGAACTGCCAAGTCAGAGAAGTGACTGTGAGAGGCTTTCTTTGGCGCTGGGATCAGACACCAGCCTTTCTGGAACTATGATGCAATAACTCAGGAATGTCATCACATCTGTTAAGAGGCTGCTGTGGCTTGCGAAGGTTGGCTTGTCCTCAGGGGTTCACACATTAGAGGCTTGGTCCCAGAGCAGCAGTGTTGAGAGGTTGGTAGAACCTTTAAGAGGCGGGGCCTGAAGGAGTGATGATATCATTGCTGCATTACCCTCGGAAGACACTAATATAGCTTCTTTGGATCCCACTTAGTTTCCAAAAAAGTGGCTGCTAAAGGAGATGAGTCTGGCTTTCCCCATTTTCTGCCTTCCTCTCTCACTCTTATCTCTTTCTCTCCCAAGCATACCTACTGTGACAGCATCCTCCAGGGGGACTCTGGGCACAGCCAGCACCATGCTGTTGGGATGTTCAGGCTCCAGAACTATGAGTTAATAAATCTCTTTTCTTTATAAAGTGTCCAGCCTCAGGTGCTTTGTTATAGTGATGGAAAACAGACTAACATAGCACTAGTCCCATCTTACTTGTAAATTCTCCAATATATAATTTTCCTATTTTTTCTTTATGGAGAGAGATTATAGGATGATAGACAGCCTCAGCATGAGAACTTATGACCAATCATTTTATGAAGAAAGGAGTCATTGGTCATTACAAACCGTTGTCTCCAATTTGTTGTCTCCAATTTGTAAACTTATAGTTTTTGAGGTACAGTTTTCAGTATTTCAAAGGTCCTCTGATTTCTTCTTCACTTTGGTTTAAAGCTGCACTATATAATACGTGTGGCTATTTACATTTAAATTAATTAATATTAACCAAAACTGGCACTTCAGGTTTGCAGCCCCTGTCCAGGCACATGTCTAGGGCTCAGTAACCATGTGTGGTTACTCGGATCTGGAGTGCCCTGTTGGTGCAACGTGTCTGTTGGACAGCCTGCATCTCTGGACATTTAGCTGTTGGTTTGGGGTGGTGTTTGTAATGGCAGCATAGTAAGGGATACTTGTCCCCAGGATCTTCTATTTCTGTTCCTATGACAGCATGGCTAGGGAAAGTCCTGGTCTTTGCTTGAAGGGAGAAAGAGTCACTTAGGGTCAGGCTGTGAGTCCCCTTTATCTTCTTCACTGAGCACATATACCATGACCCAAGCGAAGCAGGCATTCTGAAACTTGGGGCCAAGAGGCTAGAAGGACCTCTCCAATGGAATAGCACAGCCAGAGCTGACGTGCTCTGAAAAGCTCTCCACAGGGAGCGGCCCAGCGGGTCTGGAGTGGATGTCTGCCACATCAGGTTCTGACTCTCTCCAAAGGCAAGGACTACTTTTGACATTGAGGTTGTCCTGGCAAAGGACATGTTGGGTGAATGTGATAAATATTATTGTTGTTAGATGCTATCAAGTTGGGTCAAACTCATAGTGACCCTGTATACAACAGAATGAAACAGTCCAGGAAACTGTGCCATACACGGCACCATGTCAGTGCTTCTCTGCTATTCCTAGAGTTTTCAATGGCTGATTGTTTTGGGATTTCTTCGGGAGTGGGTTGCCATGTCCCTGTCCAATGTGATACATATGCAAGTCTAGAAGTCTGGAACCCTGTCATCAGCTCAGAGACAGTTGAGAGCACACTGTGGCCCTACTTCCATACCCTGCATTGGAATTCTTTCCAGATTTATTTTCTTAGAGAGATACTTTGTTATTGTTAGGTGCTGTCTGACTCTAGTGACCCACAGGATTTTCAAGGGCTGATTGTTTCAAGACTGCCTTGGGAGTGGATTGCCACATCCTTCTCCCATTTTTGTGGTGCTGGAAATCAAACTCTGGTGCTCAGGAAGTGTGGAGCAACACTCTTATCAACTGAGCTAAACCCTAGCCCAGAGAGATACTTCTTGTTGTTAGGTGCCGTTGAATCATGTCCAACTCATAGCAACCCTTATAGGGTTTTCAATGGCTGATTATTTTGGGATTGCCTTGGGAGTGGATTGCCAGGCCCTTCTCCCATTTTCTGTGGTGCTGGGAATTGAACTCAAGACCTCAGTGACTGCAGAGCAGCACTCTACCAACTGAGGTAAATCCTAGCCCCAAAGAGATACTTAGTAGACAAGAAATTCAATATTATGCAATTAATCAAGATCCCTCCACAAGTCCTTGTGAGGGAAAAACTGAAAACTTTGCAGTTCACCTAAGGAATTAAAAAAATGAGGAAAGGAAAGCTTCTTGGTGAAAGAAAACAGAAATATCTTAAATCAAGGATTCAATGAATACTATTTAGTGGTGTTCACTTTGTAATCTATATTACTAGAAGTCTAGAAGTCTTAATATCAACATTTTAAGATAAAACCTTCTTTTTTTGGTCAAAAACCTTGTCTCAGAAGTGATTTATTATTTCCTTCAAATGGATACAACTAGCTGTGCTTGGAAATATTTTAGTATCTAGAAAATGCTGGGTCTTAGTGTTCATTTACATAGCATGAAAAATATCTCAAAGTTTAAATACCATTTTTCTATAACTGTGGGAAACTTAATTTAAAAACATTAAAGTCTGGAAGTCTGCAACTGTACCACTGTGGCATCTGATCCCGTCAGATCTTGGAAACTAAGCAAGGTCAGACCTGGTTGGTACTTGGATGGGAGACCGCCTGGGAACACCAGATACTGTAGGTTTGGGAGAAGGACCCAGCAACCCCCGCCTCCCAAAAACAAACAAACAAAAAAAAACAACCAGCCATTGAAAACCCTATGAATAGCAGAGAAGCACTGACAATAGTATTGTATATAGGATTCCTATGAGTGGGACACTGACTCGATGGCACCTAACAACAACAACAACAACAAAGTCTTGAAACTTAAGTTTTGATAATTCTGTAAGCTTTCAATAAATATTTGTTGAATAAATGAACTGTTTGGTGGATCCTAGTGGAACTAAATGGAATGCTAAGGAAACTCTGAAATTCTGCATAGAGTCCCAGTGCTGCAGGGCCTCAGGACACAGGATGCTTAGAAGATTCACCTGGCCTGGTTGAGAGTGACTCTCAAGTTTGGTCACAGCCAAGTACAAAGGCACATAGCTCAACTCCACTTAGGCAGTGAGACCTTTGGGCAGCTCTTGCTTGGTTACAGTTTTCCCAGTGACTGTGCCACAGTGAAATGTCAAGAATTGCTGCTATCATTGGGTCAAGTCACTAATTTCAGGGATCTAAAATGTTCTGATGATCCATCATGTTTTCCTTCATCTGTCCCCAACTTTGGCCAACATGGAAAAGTCTGATCTGAGTACCTGGGACCTTAATCAGTGTAGGGGCAGAAGACCCCCAAAGAATAGACTGCAGGAGGCAGGAAGGCTGAGGAGAGAGGAAGGCGATGTGCCAGCATGTCCTGGCCAGTTTCCCAGTCCCAGCCCTTCCGGTATGGTCTGGCTAGGTTTCTATGAAGCCAAGGCCACTAGAGGAAAACTTTGACCTGCACTGCCAGCACACTGGGGACTCCATGGCCTGGAAGAATATCATCTGGGTTTGCATTAAGTGGATAGACTATGTCCTTCCTACCTTGAGTGAAACCTCCCAAAACTGGGTAGTTCTTGGGGGATGGTCTTTAACTGGAGGGGTTCTGTGCATGTAACTTGTCTCAAACAGAAGAGGATCTTTTTTTTTTTTTTTTTTTTTTTTTTTTGTGGATCCTGGGGGTTGAACCCAGGGCCTCCTACATGCTAGGCAAGTGCCCCACCACTGAACGGCATATTTGACCTCTTTTTTCATTTTAAGATAGAGTCCTACTAAGTTGTGCAGGCTGCCTCTGGCCTTGAGCTTGTGATCCTTCTGTCTCAGCCTCCTATGGTGCCTGGGACATGGAGGAGTCTCTTGAGGATGGGCAGGCCCCTCTCCAGCTCCACCTCCTCAGGCTTAGGTCTCTTTCCTGCAGGCAGGTCAGCAAACTCTGAAGTGCCCTTGGGTTAAGCAGTGGTCTGGGAGACTCAGTGTCAGCTCCATCTAGCACCCTGGAATCTCAAGTGAATGGGGTATGGATGGCATCTGCAGACCAATTTCAGAGTAAAAAGACCAACAAGTTTGATGCTCTAGAGGCAAACTGAAGGCAGAAGCATCAGGTACATCTGAAGGTAGGGAATTTTATTTGCTATTCTTAGTGTTTGGTGATGACTCAGAATTACCCAGTAGCTTTACCTAACCCCCCAAGATGACGACACACTCACTCATCCTGTTTCTTTGACGCTTGTTCTTGTTAGTGACAAAGGCGATGGGAACGTGCACTTCCCGCTCACAGGCCCGCGCAGGTGACTTTGGTGGCACAGTGCCTGAGCCCCCTCCCTTGCGGGAATGCGCAGGGGCTGCACAGCCAGCCTGCCAGGGAGTCAGGCCCCACCTCACCACCACCCCAGGGAAGCGACATGGCGGAGGCCCTGGCTCGCAGTCCAGGGCAGGTGGTGGGGTGTAGGCACCCACATATTCTGGAAAGCCAAGTCTCATATTCAAGAGAAGGAAAGAAGAGCTATTTCCTGAGTTTTACCAGGCAATGAAAATGAATCAACTGGCAGCAGCTCAGAAAGAGGGAACGTGGAAGCAGACCAGGTGAACAAGTTTGAAATGGAAGGCAGGAAAGGTTGCCATTGTTGCTCAGACAAGTTCTTCCTTCCCTCCAAGAAATGAGGTGTGGGCTGTGGAATTCATTGTAGCTAATCGTAAACAGGTGCATCTTAAACCTGGCTGCCAACCTGCTGGAACACGCTGAGCATTGAGCTCAGCCACAGCTCATTACCTGTGTGTTACCTGCAGCTGCTCTGCAGCCCATGGAGAGAGAAGGGAGACACCGGCTGCACTCCTGTTGAGACCTGTGAGAGGTGGCCCTGAGAGCCAGTGGCACGCCTTCATTCCCTCACCCACCAAAGCCCTGCTTGACACCAGAGCCACTTAAATGGGCTAGGAAAGCATGACAGGTGAGAGAGCTACGGGAAATGCCTCTATCCCTTCAGTAGTTTTAGGTTGATCTTCTGATGCAAGCCAACCACAAGGATATCATTTTGGCAGATGATCTTCAGATCATCTAACCTGGATGATTTTTTTGCAATGACTGATTTGGATTAACATGTTGCCTCTTGTTTTATTCTTTACCCTATGTTTTAACCTGATCCTCTTTTGTAGGACCTATGGGATTTCCAAGGTTTTCTGCAATTCATAGTATTCTCAGAAATGGTAAATTTCCTAATCTTGTGAATTGATCACTAGATGGGGGTAAGAAATAGTTCTCATGGCTGACCCAGGTGAATACTGTGAAGTCTAAGAAGAGCTCAGGGCCCTTTGGTTTCAAGTAAGATCCTTTAAAGGCCCTGACACTAACTCTGTGTGCATGACATTATATTTTCATTTTCAAAATGAGAGTCTCTAAAACTATAAGTTATGGGTTTCTCACAATCTGTGTTGACCATTAGGATGCTATGTTGTCTTAAAAATTTCAAGTCTTCAGGGTGGTTCTACCTGGCAGTAAGAGAAAGAATGCTTTTGAATATCAACAATCACATGCCAGGCACTGTTGTTGCTGTTAGGTGCGTCGAGTCAGGTCTGACTCATATCGATCCTATGTACAACAGAACGAAACACTCCCGACTCTGTGCCATGTCTGGCACTAGGCGCTACATCGATGCTTTTCTGCTATTCATCAAGTTTTCGATAGCTGATTTTTTCGAGACTGGCTTGGGAGTAGGCTGCCACATCTCCTATATGCCAAGCACTATACTTTAAAAAGTAATTGGTTATTTTAATGACGCTTTCATTTTAGAATTGTTTTAAATTCATAGAAAAGTTACAAAGACAGTACACATGGTTCCTGTGTATCCTGTGCCCAGTTTCCCTACTGATTACATCTGTCACAGCCAGTACACCACTGCTTACATGTTTGTAGCTGAAGTCCGTACTTCATTCAGGTTTCCTTAATCTGTCTTCTTCTGTTCCAGCATCCATCCAGCATCCTGCGTCACACTTACTTGTCATGTCTCCTTAGGCAACTCTCGGCTGTGACAGTTTCTCAGATGTCCCATCCCCCTTTTTGGATTTCCTTTCTTTTTGCTAACATTACAGTTTTGAGGAGCACTTGTCAGTGCTTTGCAGAATTCCCCTCTGTTGGGATTTTTCTGATATGGTTCTTGTGATTGACTGGGGTTAGGGATTTTTGGGAGGAAGGTTACCGAGGTACAGCACCATTCTTGTCACATCCTATCAAGGACGCATATCATCAACAGGGCATCACTTCTGATGTCCACTTGGCCGAGGGAGGGTTTGTTCAGTTTCTCTGTGGTGAAGCCACTGTCTCCCACCTGTACTCTTGGGTGGGACATGGCTCTTGCAGCCACCCTTGACAGGTGGGAATTATGTTCTACCTCCTTAAGGGCTCACTATCCGGATAAATTACCTGAAATCCTCCTTATTAGAGACTTAGCTACTCCCTTCCATTTATTTACACATCCAATCACTTATTTAAATCACTGTGGAATCCTGCATATTTGTTTTCCACTTTGGGTTATTTATTTGTGTGTTCAGATTGGCCACTGGAAGTTCATTCAGTTGGCTCCAGTATTCCTTTGTCATTTCCCATCCTTGTGGGGTGGTTTTGTTGCTGTTGTTGTATTTGTTCTTGGATTTTCTTTTTTTCTATGCTCCTGGCCCATACTGCATACTTCTTACCCCAGGTCTGAAATGAACGATTTCTCCAATGAACTCAGGCTCCTTTTATTGGGGAATGTTTTTTAAAACCAAGGTCTGGGTGCCGCGTGTCTGCCTTGCTATGAGGATGTCATTTTTTCTACACCCTCTCTGTTGCAGAGTGAGGAACTCTTTGCGTGCTCTCTTATATCTATATGCATATGTACACATATTTTATTTGAAACCATCTGCACCTGTATTAAGCTTGGCGTGAGTATATATTGTGTCCAGTTCTCATCCCTTATAGTGTAGAATATTCTGTCTTCGTTTTTGCGTGTCTATAACTCTCATGGCAACAGCGACAAGTCTTCCTCCCACCATCTCCCATGCATTTACTTAGCTCTTCAATTTCAGCCTGCATATATAGGCTTCAGAATTGCTAACCTGCACACCCATGGGAAACAGCTAGAGTTTCTAGGTTAGCAATTGGAGTGCTGATCTAGTGACAGTTTCTTCTGCTGTTTGTCCTAGAGCCTTTCAGGTCACTGAGGGGGGGCCCCTCTTTTTCCTCCACTTCTTTCACTGACATTGTATTATCCATTCACCGAACATATCCTTCTTTTACAGTTTGTGTGTCATCCCAAGATTCCCTGATCTCCTACAGGGATTTTTAAAAATTTGCATACATGCATGTTCACTCTGTGATGTAGATTTCTATGGTTTTGTTAGTGGGTAGGGCCACAGAGCTACCACCACAGCCTTCCATAGAATGCTTTCTACCCCTGAATATGTCCTCGTATTTCACCTTTCAATCTCAGCCCCAAACCACTGGAGAACACTCATGTCAGTAAGTTTATCATCGCTGTGACAGAATGCCTGGCTTGAACAACTTAAAGGGGGAAAGATTTATTTTGGCTCCTGGTTTCAGACAGTTCAGTTGGTGGTGTTTAGGCCTCTTGTGCTTTGGCAGAATATTGTGATGGCAGGAGAGTGTGGCAGAAGTTGTTCACTTCTCGATGGACAGGAAGCAGAGAGGAGAGGAAGGGGCCAGGAACACACCATGTCCAAGGGCACACCCCCAGGGACCTACTTCCTCTGGCTATATCTCACTTCCTAACGTTTCCAGACCCTACCAAAATAATATCCCAGCTGGGTACCAAGCATTATAACACATGAGCCTGTGGGGGATCATTTTATATTCCAACTATAACAACACTGCTCTGTTTTCCAAATCTATAGGAATTTCTTTCAGAATGTGATACAAATAGAATCAAAAAGTGGTACCACTTTCAGACTGGCTCTTGTCACTTCACAATATGCACTTCTGTTTCATCCTTGTTGCTGAGTGGATTGACACTTTGCTGCTGCTGCTGCTGCTGCTGCTTCTCCTTCTCCTTCTTCCTCTTCTTCTTCTTCTTCTTCTTCTTCTTCTTCTTCTTCTTCTTCTTCTTCTTC
>VMDO01021190.1:0-35899 GCA_007922755.1 Pedetes capensis
CTATTGAGAAGTGGTAGGACCTTTGAGAGCTGGGCCTAGTTGGAAGTTACTTGGTGGTGTGCCCTTGAGGGAGATATTGGGACCCTCAGTTCTCCCTTTCCTCTCTTTGCTTCCTGGCTGCTGTGAAGTGAGCAGCTGCTTCCCCATAGACCAAAGCCAGCAAGACCACAGATCATCAGCTGAAACCTCCAAAACTGTGAGCCAAAATAAATCTTTCTTCCTTATAAGTAGAGTATCTCAGGTATTTATTATAGTAATGGAAATTGACTAACACACACACAGTATATACTTTTTAAATTTTGACCTTTAAAAATAAATTGGGAGTGCTTCCTAAACATTCTTAACATTATGGAAAAGAAAAAAAATTTTTTTGCTCTGTGAAAGACCTCATTGAGAAGATGAAAAGATAGTCACTGGTTGGAAAAAACATATTTGCAAATCACATGCCAAACTCATCTAGAATACACACAAAAAAACTCTATAAGTTCAATTATAAGAAACCAAATAATCTAATTAGAAAATGGGCAAAAGATTTAAACAAACACTTAACCAAAAAAGATGATAAGTGAGCACATGGAAAGATGTTCAACATCTCTAGCCATCAGAGAAATGCAAATGAAAACCACAGTAAGATACCACTGCACACCTACTAGAATAACTAAAATGAAAAATATTGATAATACCAAATCCCAGCAAGGAGGTTGTAAAAAACCAAACTGGCTCTCTCATACACTGCAGGTGGGAATATAAGATAAAATGATCCAGGCAGTCTGGAAATCAGTCTGGAAGGCTCCTAAAGAGTTAAATGTATACTCACCAGGCAGCCCAGCTATTACCCTTCTGGGCATTTATCTCAGAGAAAGTAAAACTTGTGTCCCCACAAACACCTGTTTGCAACTGTTCATAGCAGCTTCCTTTGTAATAGCCCAAAACAGCCCAATGTCCTTCAGTGGGTGAATGGCCAAATAAACTGGTGTGTACACACCATGGAATATTACTGAACGACAAAATGGAATGAACTATTGACACATACCACAGCCCAGCTGGGTCTTGTGATGGTTAATTTTATGTGACACTCTGCCTAGGCCACAATACCACAATATTTGGTCAAACAGCAGTGTAGATGTTGCTGCAAACACCTTTCAGGGAGGGAAATCATGAAATCCATAGTCTGAGAGCAGAGGGCCCTCCTTAATGTAGCTGGGCCTCACCCTGGAGTGAAGGCCTGAAGACAAACAGATCGAGGCCTCCAAGGAAGAGGGAATTCACCTCCAGCCTGCCTTAGGCTTGAGCTGGGACATCAGATCTTCCCTGATCACATGCCTTTTGGCCTGTCCTATAAGACATGTACTTGCCAGTCCCCACAATCATGTGAGCCAATTCCTTTAAACAAGTCTCTCTCTTTTATATGTGTGTGTGTGTGCGTGCGCGCGTGCGTGTGTGTGTGCATACACACATACCTATGTGGACTTTTTGGTGTGTGTTACTAGGGGTTGAGCCCAGGGCCTTGTGCATGCTAGGTAAGTGCTCCACTACTGATGTGCACTCCCAGAACCTTTTTTCTGTTTTGTTTTCTTGAGACAAAATCTCACTAAATAGCTCGGGCTGCCTCTGGCCATGAATTTATGATCCTCCTGCCCCAGGTTCTCACATTGCTTAGATTACAGACGTGCACTACAGTGCCCAGCTACATATGTATACTTTTACATACACACACACACACACACACACACACACACACACACACACACACACACACACACAAAGAGTCTGTTGGTTCTACTTCTCTGGAAGATCCTAACATAGATCTCAAACTCATTATGCTAGGGGACAAAAGAAAATCCCAAAAGATTACATACCTTTATAGATATTCAAAATAGCAAATTCGTCTTTGAGGGTGAATTTGTGGTTTCCAGGGTCTTGGGAGACAGGAAACAGATGGCTGGGAAGATAAAGGGATGTAGGATAGTTCTGAGTCTCTGTGGCAGTGGAGTTGTTCTGGACCTTTGTAGTGATGGAATAGATCTGGGTCCTTGGGGAGATAGACTAGTCCTGGGTTTTTTAGGTTGTGGAATTGTTCTCAATCTCTCTGGTCATGAAAGGGTTCTGGGTCTTTGTCATGGTGGAATACTTCTGGATCTTGGTGGTGCCTACACAAATCTATGCTTGTGATAAAAGTACACGTGCACACATGCACACACACTTACACATATGAGAAGATGGAAAATGGTGAAACCTGAACGGGCCAGTAAACAACTCATGCCAATATCGAATTCCTGGTTTTGACATCATTCTATACTCACATAAGATGCTTCCATCAGTGAAAACTCGGGGACGAGTGCACAGATGTCACATACAGAGATACCTTTCTACTATTTCTGCAGCTTCCTATGAATCGGAGATTACCTCAAAATAAAACATGATTATTAAAGGGCCCTGGGGAAAGTCTTTCAAGACAGTGGCCTTGTCTCATTGGTGGAGGGTGGTTCTGGAGATAGCACCCTCACTGTGAGGCCTGACTGTCCTGAGCCCCACCCAGGCTGGCCACCTCTGAGGCTGGTGGATCCTGGAGAAGAGCTTGGCTGAGTTCACAGAAGAGCAACATGCAGATGTCCTCAGAGAGCAGAGTCCTGAGGGGAGACAGTGGGAAGGGGGGGAATTAGGTAAAATGAGCAACGAGAGCCCAAGACCCCTCAAGTATGCATGTAACCTGATGCCTGTCCCGGTGTCCACAGCCAAGGGCATTTTTGGTGACAGCTGTGGGGAGCACAGAGACTTCCAGAAGATGGGCCAGAGGCCTGGGGGGACATGGTCCATGAAGTGGCAGCCATGCTGGCTTCTTCCCAGGACATCCAGTATAAGCCAGTAGGAAGTCACAGAGAGAAGGGCCAGAAGCCAGGCCAGCCCTGGCTGACTCTGAGGAGCTGGGTTTATGGTGCCCTCTTCCAAGCTAGTAAAGAAAGGAGCTGGGAGAAGGGCCGGGACTCCGTGTCCAGGTGACAGAGCAGAGGAGGTCTTCTGGGACTGTGGAGGCATGACTCCTCCATGTGGGAAAAGAGCTGAGTGTGGCCAATGGCACCCTAGCAGTAGGCAGAAAAGGCAGTGGGCAGCAGCCAGCCCAGCCCAGAACAGAAACACTGCCAGCCAAACTGCACTTCTTCCTGAGACCTCCTGACCCTGGAGGAAGCCGGGATTTCCTATGATCTTAAGGGAAATAAGTGTGTCCAGACCATGCAGAGAGCTGCTGTGACCACTGTTCTAGGGCGGCCTTGGTCCAAATGAGACAGATAAAATGATCCAACTCTCCCATGGGCATTTGGCTAAAAATAGAGCACCATTAAATACTGGTAAAGAGCTTTTAATGTTAATGACAAATCTTTATTGTAATCACCACCCCCTCCCTTTATAAACCTTTTGACTTTTATTGTTTTTTAATTTTTAGCTATATAATAATGAACTTTTAAAAAGGTATGAATTGTGTTTAAAGCACTTTAAATCTTTTTTCTCTTTTTTATTAGTGTATATTCACTATAAAAAACCAGGTTTCATTATGGCATTTTCATACATGCATATAGTATACGTTGATCATATTTGTCTCCTTATTACCCTCTTTCATCCCTCTCCTCCCTCTTGCTGGTTCCCTTCTTCTTCCCAAACAGTCCCCCTTCTACTTTCATGTCTTATTTTTTAAAAAATCCAGATTCTGCATAAGAGAGAAAGCATGTGGTATTTGTCCTGAGTCTGGGTTTTTATTGTTAGGTGCCATTGAGTTGGTGTCTGAACTCATAGTGACCCTATGTACAAGAGGTGGAACATTATTGTTAGTGCTTCTCTGATATTCATAGGGTTTTCAATGGCAGATTGATTTTTGGGAGTGGGTTGCCGGGTCCTTCTCCTAAGCCTACAGTATTTGGTGTTCCCAGGCGGTCTCCCATCCAAGTATTAACCAGGCCCAACTCTGCTTAGCTTCTGAGATCTGACAGGATCGGACGCTACAGGGCTACGGCTGCAAGCTTAAGTCTGGGTAAGCACCCCTTTTATTGTCCATTTTTTCCTTAAATAAGCTATGACTTTGGGGCCCTGGGGATATTTGACTCCTTAATTGACTCCTTTATCCTGCAGCCATAGCCCTGTGGCATCCAATCCCCTTAGATCTCAGAAGCTAAAAAGGGTCAGGCCTGGTTAGTACTTGGATGGGAGACTGCCTGGGAATGCCACGTGCTGTAGGCTTGGGAGACAGACCTGGCAATCCACTCCCAAAAATCAATCCGCCATTGAAAACCCTATGAACAGCAGAGAAGCACTGACAATAGTGTTTCCCCTGTTGTAGGCAGGGGCACTATGAGTCAGATACCAACTCAATGGCACTTAACAACAACAACAACAACAACAACAATTGACTCCTTTAATTAGACCCTTCCTTGGTGCTCTAATCAAAACACTATCAGCTAAGCAGGCCCTCTGTGGCAGCCACCCAGACTTCCCTCAGGCCAGCACCAGCTTCTTTGAACTCTCCCCTGATGCTGTGAGGAAGTTATCCTACAACCACCACTGCCTGCTGCCAAAGCACAACTCTGCCTCTAGAAGGCATTATCCCAGCCACAACTGTTTCAAATACGTTGTGCCATTATAAACCTCAGTGAAGCCTAGTAGACATTTTCATGCAGGCCAGAGGAGGAGCCCTTCCCCTAGTGGCTCAGCAGAAAGAGTGTGACTGGGAAAAATGAAGTCCTTCATTTGCATGAGGATTACATTGTGACTCATGCAAGTAAGACCTGACTCCATGGCACCTAACAACAACAAGCCTGACTTAGTGGACTCTGTGACTCTGCTCAGGGACACATCCACCTACTCCTCCACCTGACAGCCGTCCTTCCAGCAGCCTATTGCCAGGTTTGCTGGGTCAGGCCCCCTTGGTACTCCCACTACTCCTATGCTGCTGGTCCATTTGGGGTCTCCTCTCTCCTGCTAGACTCCAAGCCCCTTGGGGCTGTGGTTGTGTCCTAGCATCTGCATGTCCTTGGTGGCCCCAGCCCTGAGCATGTGTGGTGAATGCTACAGAGGTCTTTGGAGACATCCAGGAAATGAGACAGAGGGGACGGGTGTCACCAGGGCAGAGGAGCAGGGCCGTGGGGCAATTCTAAAGCCCAACCTATCCTCTTCCCCATGGGGCAGCAGGCTGGGAATCAGGACCCTGCTCTGTGCCCTCGTGGCAATTCCTTGCCCTCTCTGAGCATCATGATGGATCCCAGTAAGGTAACTTCCAAGGGTGTCTCACTTGAAGGGCTGGGCTAGTTCCTCAGGGAGGTCAGCTTCAGAGCCATTGGGTTGTCTGGGTTGTAGTGACATTGAGGTTGGGGAGCAGGAAGCTCCAATATGCATTAAGATATAGGGACAGACTTGGGGCCCGGGGCACAGGGCAGGACAGAAGTGCTCATTCCCCTAGCAGTCAGTGCATATGAGCACCTGCTCTGGGCCTGCCAGGGCTGGGACCATGACACAGAATGGAAATGATATTTGGTCCCTGCTTCAGGGCGGTGGAGTTTAGGGAGACTAAGCCCTGCAAACCTGGGGACATAGGCAGTCCTGGAGGGACCCAGGAAGGAGTCTGGGAGGACGTGGTCCTGGGATCTTTCTGGTTTTCTTTTTAATGTGTTTTTTCTTGAGCTGACCTCAAGAAAATTAGATAGATTAGATAATTGACGAATTTGATTTAAAAACACCCACATGTAGCGCATGACCTCACTCCGGGGTGGACTGTGAGCGCCTGACCTCAGGAAGGTGGGTGCGGAATGGTGGTTGGCAGAGGCTGAGGACTGCAGGGGCCAGGGAGGGCGGGGAAGGGCTGGTCAGCAGGAGCCACGTCATAGTCAGAGGGAAGCGAGATGATCTGGCGAGCTACTGCCCAGTAGGGCGACTGCCTATGACCATAATGAACTGTGGGTTTCACAAAGCCAGAAGAAAGGAGCTTATTCTCACCCCAAAAGAATGGTGTCTGAGCAGATGGATAAGCTCACCCTGATTTAGCTTTACACAATGTACGCGTGTATCAGAGCATCACCTGGCACCCCACAAAGATGTGTACTTTTTGTATTCTTAGGAATCCATTGAAAGGTAAATTTCTATTTAAATAATAATTCATTGAAAAAGAAAAGGAAAAGAACCATGGATGACAGGAAGGAAGGGTGCTCTGCTTGTGTGGAGGCACAGTGAGTTAAGAGGCCCCTGGGCGTCCTCCTGGGCCAGCAGCAGGCCCTGGGTGGGGCAGGCCTGGGGATGCATTCTGATTCCCAGTCACCCTGTCCAAAGGGCTCCCTGCCCTCCTCCACGTCTCCAGGACTTTCCCTGCTTTTTTCTTCCCCTGATCACTTTAAACTATCTAACATACACTTATACTTCATTTATACTTCATTTATTTATGGTCTTTATCATCTGTTGTCCCTGCTGGAATGTGAGACCAGAAGGGTGGGGATTTCTCTTCCCTCCTGTAGTCCCCATGCTGAGAACCATACCCAGCACACAATAGGTGCTCAGCAAACACTTGTTAAATGAATGAATGAAAGGTGTTGGAAAACCTTGTGAAGCCTAAATGCAGAGTTGTCTGGGAGGCAGGGGTTTGAGGGGGAAGAATTGCCCCCATCTCATGGTTACTACTGTGACACTGGGGAAGACGTGCTCTGTGACCCTGACTTCAGTAGGCTTGCACAGAACTTACTTTTTAAAGCATCACCTTGCTTAATGCCTTTCAAAGGTTACTCTCAGCTAGGAAAACCTCAGGCAGAAGTCAACTGGGTGACAATGACATTTAAACATGAAAAAGAAAATCCTTGGACTCCTCTCCATAGCCCCAGCTCAAGCCCAGTGTCTTCCACACTGCCCCACAAATGGGGTTCTAGGATCCCCTTTAGAATGGGAGGTGTGGCTCAGAGAGGGGCAGGGCCTTGACAGAGGCCATACAGTAAGAAAAGAGGCCCGAGTCACATCTGAGTACTGAGCTCACTTCTCCCTCCTGGGCAAGATGTCAGATGCCTGGGTGGTGAGGACCCTCTGATGGAAAATGACAGGCGGCACCAGCTCCTTCCCCAGGGTCCTCAAATTCCAAAGTGAAAGCAATCAGCAGGACAGCCCTCTTGGCACAGAGGATGACAGGGCTTGGTGACAGGTTGGGACTGGGTGGCCTCTCTGATCCTCCGTTTCCTCATCTGCTATAAAGAGTAGTAGGACCCATTTTGTAGGGCCATTGTAGGGGTTGAATATAAAACCATCTGTAAAACAGCTAGCACAGTGTCTGGCCACAGTAATGCAACTCTTGTAATAATAATAATAATTCACTTCTAGCTCTGTCCACCCTCAACCCCAGCATGATCGTGGCTGGCTGGCAGCACACTCCAGAGTTCTAGGGGATGACCCGCCCCTAGTACTTTCTCCCCAAGGTTAGAGTCTAAGAACTGATCTGGGAACGTTGCTTATGAATAAAATACTTTATTTTCTCTCTCTCTCTCTCTCTCTCTCCTTTCTTTCTTTTTCTTTCTTTCTTCCTTTCTTTTTTTTTTTGCAGTAGTGAGGGGCTGACCCCAATGTGTTGTGCATACTTTGCAAGTGCTCTACCACTGAGCTGCACCTACAGCCCCTTTTTAATTCTTTATCTTGAGTCAGGGTCTTGCTAAGTTATGCAGGCTGATTCTACCCTCACACCTGCCGTCCTCCTGCCTCTGCCTCCTGAGTGGCTGGGATTAAAGGTGTACGCCATCATGCCTGGCTTTAAAAATAGCTTATTTCTAAAAGAAATTGTGAACCCTATTGTTTAAGTAAACCAACTCAGTTTGGTGATGGGACAGAGGAAAGAGGTGGGAGGCAGAGAAAGAAAATATGAGAAACAGACTGGGATAGAGAGAGGCCATGGAGAAGTAGAAAAAGCCAAAGACAGAAAAGGAGCAGAGAGAAAGAGGCAGATGGGAGTGGCCAAGCCAGAAGGAAGAAAGGAGACAGAGAGATGGATGGGGACTGATGGAAAGCAAGCCAGAGAGGCGAGTGGGTGGGGATGGGAGCCGTGTCCACTTCCTGGACCTGCCTCTCTTCAGACCTGTCACTACTGCCAGGTGAGCTGTAAGGAGTAAGCCTTGACCGGTGACAAAATCTGCTTCTCAAAACCCAGAGGCACAGCCTGACCTGACAACAGTCTGCACCTGAGTCCCTGCTGCAAGCCATCCCCAGCTTCCCCTGAGAGCACCCTGTCTCCCCTCCTGCTCCTCAGGCCTGATTGGAGTTCCCACCTGGCTTCCCTAGGAAGTCCTTGCCTCTCGCCCCTCGCCCCAGAGGTCTGGCCCCCAACACTTTCACTTGACGCCCAAAGCACACAGAACACCTACCAGAGCACACACGCAGAGGGCACCACAGAGCTCAGGGCATGTGCCCCTCAGATGAGACCACCCCAGGAGCTGACCCCTGAGAAAGCACCTGAAAACCCAGGCCCAAGCTTCAAGGGAGAACCCAGGGGTACCTAGGCCCATGGAGAGGAGCAGAAGTTTCTGGAAGGTGGCAAGGCTGAGTTGGGTCTTAGGAAGGCAGGCCTAGGACTAAGTGAACTCACAGTCGCAGCTCCCACTTGGCCTTTGCTGAAAGGAGTGGGGTGTGTGGCAGGGTTTTTTCGGGGTGTTTGACTGGAGCGGGTGATTGTTGTCTGAAAGTTCTCTCACTACACTGCCTGTTTCCTGGTCCTCTGGCAAGAGAGAGCAGGCTTTTGTGGGAGCTGTGTTTTGGTCTGTGTTCTTGGCATTTCAAGCTGCTGCCTCTGCCAGGACCAGTCCAGGCAATATTAGACCCACATCTCTGTCGTTCATCCCACCCCAAGGTCCCTGGCCGGTCGGCTTTCTTCTTCCTGCCTTTCCCAGTCATGTTAGCTTTGTTCTGGGTCCAATGCCCAGAGCTTTTAGCTGAACTTGGTGGGAGGACTAGGCAGGAGCACCTAGCTGGGAATATATGCTACATGCACACCATCTTTCCTGCCATATCCTAGCCATTCTGTACAATTAAGTGTATTCCATCCCCATTCCTCACCCTTCACTTTTTTTTTCTTTCTCATAGTACTTAGGAGTTGAACCCACTTTACAAATGCTGTACCACTGAGCAGCACCCGCAACTCTTTTTTTTTTTTTTTTTTTAGACAATGTCTTGCTAAATTATGCAGGCTGCCTCTGGCCTCGAATTTGTGATCTTCCTGCCTCTGCCTCCAAGTGGCTTGGATTACAGCCATGTGCCACCCACCCCCCAACCTCTTCCTTCATTCTGACACGTTCTGCTCAGCAGTCTTCACAGGAGCTGATGGTCAGAGGCAAGGACAGAAAGAATTTATCTGAAGTTTGGTGTTTTGTTTTGTTCCGATTTTGACCTTGTGGCACTGGACATTGAACCAAGGTATGAGGCAAGTGTTCTACCACTGAGCTACCCCCGCAGCCTTTTTTAAAGTTTTGATTTTGAGGCAGGGCCTTGCTATGTCACCCACGTGGCCTTGCACTCAAGGTCTGCCTGCCTGGGCTCTTGCATGTTGGGATTATAGCGCCACCACACCCAGGCTGCGGTTTGTTTTTGAGAACAATGAATGCCTCGGACCTTCCGAACCACCAAGCTTCCTGGGAGAAAATGGTTCCCAGATTAAAGTGAGTGGGGGCTCCATGACACAGATTTGTTTTGCATCAAAATTCCCAGCCATTTATTCATTTGTCCAAGGCACTGAAAATCTAAAAGCCATTGTCCTACTTGAAGCTTTGAACATGTGCACCAAAAACATCTGATGGTTTCATTAAGTCTAGAAGAAAATAAGCCAATGAGAAGGTTTCCGTTAGCATCCTCCGCTGAATCCTTGGCCAAGCCAGCCTTGGGCAGGTCGGGCCTTGAGGCGAGCCAGCATGGAGAAGCAGACGCTGCCTTTGATGTGCATCTTTCCAGGTTAGCTTCTCAACTTCAGCTGGTCAAGTTGAACAGTCTGCAGACTAGGACCCTGGGATCTGCTCAGATGTCCCTTTGTTCCCCAGGTCTTGTCTCAGTGTGTCCCAGTCCCAGGAGGCGGGAGCTTGCTTTGGCTTGTTTTGGCTCCAGATTGTCTCAGGTGTGAGTCCCCGTGGAAATACTTACTAGCAAATGTGACTTTGGCCATATTTCCCTAAACTCTCTAAAGTTCTCTTACTTCCTCCACAAAATAGGAATGACCGAAACTAATTCATAGGATTGTTGTAAGGAATAACAATAATATGTGAAGTTTCTGCCATGTAATTTCCACTTGATATGTGTCAGCCATTATTATTATAGTTAAAGAACTCCAGTATAAATAAAAGGTCTCCAATATAAATATTTTAGGCATTATGAGCTCTCTGTGTGAGAGAGAGAGCAAGGGAGCGTGTGCATGTGAACAGTTATACGTTTCATCTGGGCGGGGGCTGATATATGTCTTGCATGTCACTGCCAACTATAAGGAGGCCCTACTCTTTCAACCTCAGCCCTACCTCTGCCTTGACCCCCCACCACAAAACTTTGGGCCAGACACATTAGTGACAAGGTTATATTGTTCTTAAGATGCTTAAAATTTCCTATGCCAAAGGAACATTCTAATCTCACAGCTCATAGCCGACCTCTGAGACAGAGACATGTCAAAAGGAGTTCTTCAAGCTAAGGGTAAGCATTCATGGAGCATGGTTCTTAACTAATCATGGATTAGGGGGATGATGAGAGGATTAGTATATGAATAAAAGACTTCTTTGTCTTTTTATTTCCCCCAGGAGTGGAAGGTTGAAGCCAAGGGCTTATGCATGCTATGCAAGTACTCTACCACTGAACTATACTCCCAGCCCCATTTTTATGTTTTAAACAAGGTCTCACTAAACTGCATAGGCTGCTTCAAACTCACTGTCTTCCTGCCTTGGCCTCTCGAGCCACTGGGATTACAGGCATATGCCACAGCACCTGGTAACTGCTTTGTTTTTATGACCACACTAGTATCACTTTTTCTATCCACTTTTCTTAGGTGAGCATAGAATTACTGAGAATTCCCAGTAATTAGTTAATTACATAGTTAATTAATAGTTCAGTTAATTACATAGTTAAACTGAGTTGAACCATTCATAGCCCTTGGATTCTAGATCATTTGGCCCTTTGAGGATTGACTAATTCAGGCATATCCACAAGTCTAGGATGGCAAATGCCTGTAGCCATACCACTGCGGTGTCTGATTCCATCAGATCTCAGAAACTAAGCAGGGTTGGATCTGGTTAGTACTTGGATGGGAGACCACCTGGGAACACCAGGTGCCATAGGCTTGGGAAAAAGATCCAGCAACCCACTCCCAAAAGACAATCAGCCATTGAAAAACCCTATCAATAGCAGAGAAGTACTGACAATAGTTTTTCATCTGTAGTATGTAGGATCACTATGAGTCAGACACTGACTTGACCACACCTAAAAACAATAGGATGGCAAATAGGTTTCATCTCACATTCCAATTCTGATTGATTTGAATGATTGCCTGGAGAAGTTATTAAAAGAGAATCTGTAGCCAGTCCAGGCCTAACTAGGAAAGAGAGCTGGGATTGATTAGCCACGTCTGCAATGAACAAACACACGGGGGAGTCCTGTGTGTGCTATTAGCCATCCTCATATAGACTGAAGCAAAGGGGCTGGGGTTTAGCTTAGTGGGTAGAGTGCTTGTTCTGTGCACACTCTGGGGCCCTGGGTTTGATCTTCAGCACCACAAAAATGGGAGAAGGATCTGGCTGCCCACTCCTGAAACCATCAGCCATCAAAAACCCCAGGAATAGCCAAGAAGCACTAACATAGTGCTGGGCATGACACAGTGTCAGGAGTGTTTCGTTCTGTCGTAAATAAACCTTCTATGAATTTTACATGTGACAAAAAAAAAAAGTTGTATTTTTTTAAAATTACAAATAAAGCTTCTATGAGTATTTGTGTGTAAGTTTGAGTAAGAGCACACTCTTTTTTCTTCCTTGTGTAAATATCTAGGAGTAGAATTGCTGGATTGTACAGTCGGTATATGTTTAACTTTTTAAGCAACTACTAAACTGTTTTCCAAAGTTACTGTGTGGTTTAACATTCCTATCGGAAGCATATAAGAATTGCATTTCTTCCACATGCCCACCAACTTGGTAGAGCCAGTCTTGTTAAAGTTCAACTATGATGATAAGTAGCAAGTGGTTTCTCACAGTGGTTTTAACCCGCCTTCACCTAGTGACTAATGAGCACTTTGTCAAGTGATTATTATTCATCCATATGTTCTTTTCAGTGAAGTTCAAATCTTTTGCCGATATTTTTAAATTCAGTTGCTTATTTTCTTATTATTGAGTTTTAAGTACTTTCATTTGCATCATATGGTTGTGAAAGCTGGACATTGACTAAGCGAGATAAGAGAGAATTGATACTTTTGAATTACGGTGCTGGAGACAAATATTGAATATACCATGGACTACCAAAAGAACGACAGATTTGTCCTAGAAGAAGTGTAACCAGAGTGCTCCTTGGAAGCAAGGATAACTAGACTGTGTCTTATGCATTTTGGACGTGTTATCAGGAGAGACCAATCCCTTGAGAAGGATATCATGTTTGGGATGGTGGTGGGTCAACAAAAAAAAGGAAGACCCTCAACTAGATAAATTGGCACAGTGGCTGCAACAATGGGCTTGAGCAAAAAAACTCATGTGTCTGGCACTGTGGGGAGAAATTGGGGGGAAATTGGCAAAAAACCCAAAATTGGGAAAAACGGCTTTTGAAGATCTGGTTTATAAATTAGAAATCTAGGGAAAATGAAAGTAACTTGGTTGGACGTTTGTACAAAACCCTTCACAAATCCCCCAAACCTGATTGGACAATTGGACTCAAAGCTGATTGGCTCAGGCCATTCCGTGGGTGAGCTATATAAGGAACTGCACTGCTGCAGCATGACCCTTTTCTCTCACACGGACCGTTAGCAAGGAAAGACCCTTTTGGCCCAGATCTTCGACCACCAACAAGGAAAGACCCCGTTCTTGCCCAGACCACCATTCTCACTCCCTCGCCCAGACCTTCGGTGAGGAAAGAATGCTCTTCTGCCATGACCATCAACAAGGAAGAAACCCGCTCTCTGTCTGATCACCAACGAAGCAAGAACTGTCTCCTCGTGACCACCGAGACCACCAACACAGGTGTTTGCCCCTGGAAGGCAAAAGCGCCCAAGGCTTTTTCTTTCTCCCATCTCTGCTGGAGTTCCGAGGGCCACAGGAGTCCGCACCCCTCCCCCGAGGGTCCTGAGTGAATTGTGTTTGGTATCTTTGTGCTCAGGCAACACCACCCATCTGAACATCTGGGCCAGACTGAGAGGTGCATGCCCCACATGGCACAGAGTCGGGGAATGTTTTTGTTGTATTATACATGGGGTCACTATGCATTAGACCTAACTCTGTGACACCTAACAAAAACAACAACCACCTTTCTTTCTATAATCTGGGTACAAGTTCTTTATAGATGTATGTTTTTGCAGTTTTCTTCTAGTGTGTTCCTTTTCTTTTCATTCTCTGAACAATGTCTTACAAAGAGCAGACCTCTTAAATTTTGGTGAAATCTAATATGTCTATTTGTTTTTTTTCATGAGTCATATTTTTGTTGTCATATCCAAGAAATCTTTGTTTAACCCAATGTCACAAAGATTCTCTCTTACAGCTTCTTCTAGAAGTTTTATAGTTTTAACCACTTTACATTTAGGTCTATAATCCATCTTGAGTTACTTTTAGATATATTTTAGGAATATGACTTATATTGACTTATTTTTAATGTATAGTGTGAGATGCAGATCGAAGTTTGTCTTTTCACGTATGGATATCTAGCATTATTTGGTAAAAAGACTACCTTTCTGCACTGAATTGCATTTGCATATTTGTCAAAAATCTGTTTTCCATGTGTGTATGTGTACACTTATGTACTCTTTGTTCTGTTAATTTATCTCTTTGTCTATCCTGATAGCAGTACCCCATTGGCTTGACCACAGGTCTGCAAATGTCAGCTCATAAGCCAGTTACCAACTGTGTAAATAAAGTTTTATTGAACCAAGACTTCCCTAGGCATTCATATCCTGTCTGTAGCTGCCTGTACTCAACAATAGCAGAATCAAGTGTTTATGACAGAGACCAAATAGTCCACAATCCTAAAATATTTACTATTTGGTCCTTTAAGAAAAAAATTGCTAGCCCCTGGTCTTAACTACCATATCTTTATATACATTTTAATCAAATAATGTGAATCTTCCAGTTTGTTTTTTATTTTTTAATGTTTTTATTTTTCCATGCTAGGGGTGGAACCCAGGGCCTTGAGCATGCTAGGCAAGTGGTGTACCACTAGTACATTCCCAACTCCAACTTCATTCTTATTTTTCAAAGTTAGTTTGATTGCTCAAAGTCCTCAGCATTTACATATACATTTTAGAATCAGTTCAATGATTTCTTCTAAAAAGACCTGTGAGGGTTTTGATTGGGATTGAACTGGATCCGTAAATCAATCAGGGAAAGAACTGGCATGCTAACAACAGTGAGTTTTCCAGCCCACGAACAAGTTCTAATGCTCTATTTATTTATCTCTTCTTTCCTTTCTCTCAGCAATATTTTAGTTTTCAGTTTAATTTCAGCGTCTGGTTGTTGGTGGCATATAGAAATGTGGTTTGTGTATGCTAATCTTGCATTCTTCAAAATTTTTGATTAGTTCTAGTAACATTTTTGTAGAGTCCATCCAGTTTTCTACATAAAACATCATGTCACATACAGATAAAGGAATAGACACTTTAGCTTCTTCCTTTCCCATGTGGATTTTTGCTTGTTTGTTTTTATTAGATTTTTTGGTTCTGTTTTGGTTTTGATTGCACTGGTTCAATCTCCATTTGAATAGATGTGGTGAGAATAGATACCATTTCTGCTTCCAATTTTAGGGTGAGAGCATTCAGCCTTTCATGAGTCTGATGTGTGGGGTTTTTATAGATGTCTTTTATCAGATTGAGAAAGTTTCTTTCTATTCCTAGTTTGTTGAAATTTTCTCTACCAGAAATGAAAGGTGGATTTTTCCAAATGCTCTCACTGCATCTGTTTAAATGGTCATGTTTTTCTTTTAAGTTAATACAGTGAATTACACTGGTTGATTTTGAATGTTAAATCAACTTTGTATTCCAGTAATAAATCCTGCTCCTACTATCTATTCTATATGCTGCTGGATTCATTTTGCCAAATTTTAATATTTTTTATTTATGTATTTATGGAAAATATTGGTTTGCAACTTTCATTGCTATGTCTTCATCCTTTGTTAAACTGATAAGAAAAGATAATACACTTAACCTTAGCCAAAAAGCCAAGGAGTGATTCATCATCCTTTTTTAAAAAGAAAATTAGAGTAATGCTGGCTTCATAGAATGAGTTAGGAAGTGTTCTCTTCAATTTTAAAGAACAGTTAATGAGTTGGTATTATGTCTTCCTTAAGTATTTGATAGAATTCACCAGTGAAGCCATCTGGATATGGCAAGGTGATTTGTGGAAAGACTTTGAATCAAAAATTCAAATTATTTTTAGATATAGGCTCTATAAGAGTTATCTGTTCTGTAAATTATCAATTTTTCTTTTTTTCCTCAACTACTTGGAATGGAACCCAGGGCCTTCTGCCTGCTAGGCAAGTGCTTTACCACTGATCTACATCTCTAGCCCTACCTATTTCTTCTTGGGTAAGCTTTAGTCATGTGTATCTTTCAAGGAATATACCCAGTTCATCTAGGCTGTTGAATTTATTAGCATACAGTTGGTCATAATATTCCTTGTAATCCTTTCATTATCTGTGGAGACTACACTAATGACATCCCATTACTGTCCATCCTGATATTGGTAATATGTATCTTCTCTTATTCCTGATCAGTCTAGCCAGAGGTTTATCAGTTGCACTGATTTTTCTCCAAGACTTATCTTTTGGTTTCATTGATTTTCTTTATTTTGTCTTCTGTTTCATTGATTTCTTCTTTCGTCTTTATTATTACCTTTATTTTTCTTACTCTGGGTTTAATTTGTTCTTTTTTTAGTTTTTTAAGAGCTGAGGTCACTGTTTTGATGCCTTCTTTTCTAGTAAAGTTGTTTAGTGCTACAAATTTCCCTCTCAGTGCTGCTTTATTGGCATATAACAAATTTTGATGTTATATTTTCACTTTCATTCAGCTAAGCAAACTTTCTATAATTTCCTTCCATTTATTCTTTGTTCTACAGACTGTTATTTAGTTGACCCACATTTGATTTCTGTTATTGGTTTCTAATTTAATTGTAGCATACTTGTATGATGCATTGGTTGTCTACAGCAGCTGCAACAAATTATCACAAACTTAATGGTTTAAATTAATACAGATTTGTTACCTTGTAATTCTGTGGTTCCAAAGTTGGACGTGGGTCTCACTGGGCTAAAAATTAAGGCATTCCTTCTGGAGGCTCTGAGGGAGAATCTGTTTCTTCCCCCTTTCTAGCTTCTAGAGGCTTCTGCAATTTCTCGGTTCATGGCTTTCTTTCCCCATCTTCAAAGCTAGAAATGTTGGGTCACATTCTCAGACTGCCATCTTTTTTGGTTCTCTATCTTTTCCTGTTCCATTTAAAATATCCTTATGATTACACTGGGCCAGGATACTTAGCAAACTTAATCTCCCTTTTCCATGTAATCTAATGATAGGCAGTTTAGCTTAGGCATTAGTAGGCAATATGGAGGAAAAGTGGACTGAAAATGGCACCGACTGTTCTGCTATGATGAAGAAGCCACATGTGTGTCTGAGGACATTGGAAGTTCATTTTCAAGTGGATTCCACACCCTACCCAAGCCCTCAAGCCATTTACAAAACAAAGTCCCTAGGCCCACGTCACACTAGGCATATAGAACTGGACGCTCAGGGCTGATGCCACACTAGGTGTTCTCTAGTTTGAATAACCTAGAGGGAACCTGTGCCTGCGCTCTCCTTTTCTCCTTCCACAATCTCTCTCCCCCTTCTTTTCTGTCTGCTCTTCTCTCTTCAGCAACCATATATACATCTCTCTCTTCCGTCAGGCCCACCACCTTCTCTGTCTATCCAAGGCACCTTTCCTTCTAAAACCCTGCTTATCTCTCCTGTACAATCTGGCTTCTTTACCATCCCCTGGGGAGTAAAAACATCCTTATGGCAAGTCACCCAGGGAACGCAGGTTTTTCCAAATTCCTTTGCAGAGTTACCTAAGCTTCTTCAGATGCCTCAGTTTTCCCTGCAATTCCTTAAAGGATATACTATCTTTAATAAACCTATTCTATACTTTCTATTAGGGCTGGGATTTAGCTCAGTTGGTAGAGCACTGCACTGCAGTCTCTGAGGTCCCGAGTTCAATTCTCAGCACCACAAAAAGGGGAGAAGGGCCTGGCAATCCACTCCCAAGGCAATCCCGAAACGGTCAGCCATTGAAAACCCTATGAGGGTCGCTATGAGTCGGATACCGACTCAACAGCACCTAACAACAACATACTTTCTATTATAACTTCTGTGTCATGTATAAGTTCTTTTATATTTTGGATACAAGGACTAGGGATTTGCTGCCAAATCCCAGGACATGCCTCTCTCTTGACTCCCCGCGAATCTCTGGTAACATTAATACATTCAAAAGTTCCAGGTATTAGAACACAGACATTGTTCTATATACCACACATAACTTGAATCCTTTCACATGTATTGAAAACCTGCAGCCCAAAACATGGTGTACCTTGGTAAATGTTCCATATGCACTTGAAAAGAGTGTGTATTTTTTTATTCTATTGTTGGGTGGAATACTTTATAAATTAAACCAAGTTGTTTGATGGTGTTAATTTGGACCTCTGTAGCCCTGTTGTTTTTCCACTCTTGCTATGAATTATTTAAAGAAATTTATTAAAATATCCAACTGTAATTTAGGATTTGACTATTTCTCCTCACAGTCTATCAGGTTTTGCTTTGTATGTTTTGAAGTGCTGTTATGAGATGGATAAAACTTTAGGACTTTTATGTCTTGGGATGGGGGGAGCTCTCACTATGTAGCCCAGGCTGGCCTTGAATCTGCCATCCTCCTGCCTCAGCATCCCAAGTACTATGATTATAGATGTGCACCACCTGTCATGTCTCCTTGATGAATTTATCCATCATTATGAAATGGCTCTCTTTATTCATGGTAATTATAGCCTTTGCTTGCCTGATATTAATCTATCTTGCCGCACCCTGTTTCTTTAATCTACTGTCAGCACAGCATATCTTTTTCTGTCTTCTCTTTTAAACTATTAGTACTTTTAAGTTTGTTGTCGTGTCTGGCTCATAGTGACCCTTACAGGGATTTCAACGGCTGGTTGTTTCGGGATTGCCTTGAGAGTGGATTGCCACATCCTTCTCCCATTTCTGCGGTGGTTGCTTCAGGATTTATATTATATTATATTATAGATTTTCAACTTAAAACCATCTAGCTTCAAGTGATATTTCACTTCTTCACATTCAGTTTAAGAACCTTACAATAGTGAACTTCCTTTCTCTCTCCCCAGACTTTATGCTATTATCATCAACACATTTTACTCATAAATAGGTTTTAAATTCCATAATACATGTTACCAGAGAATGTGGGTCTGGGAGCCTGGCAGCAAATCTCAGTCTTTGTGGTCAGTGTTTAAAGGAATTTAGACCTGACACAGAAGTTATAGTAGAGAATATAGACAGAGTTTTTTATGAGAGAACACACTTTCAAGAAGTGAAGGTGGGCAGTAGAGAAGAGCTATTGCCCAGATTTAAGATCAAACACAACTTTTTATTGTGGAATCTGGGTCTTGGGGGAAGAGAGAACACATTTAAAGGAACATTAACGTTGAGACACCTAGAGAAGTTTAGATAAACCTGGAGGACTTGGAGAAACCTCAGTTCTCTCGGTGAATTGGCATAAGTTTGGTTCAAACTAGAGCATGCCCAGTGTGACGTCAGCCCTGGGTGATCTGAGCCCTGAGCAGGGGAACTCAATCTCTGCTCAGGAAAGCACCTTGTTTAGTGATATTTTGTGGTTTAGGGTGTATGGGACCTAGGGTCTTTGTTTTTAAAACGCCTTAATGGACTCGTTTGGCATATTTCAAAAGAATGGCCCAGTAGACAGATGTCTTAGAATGGTCAGCTTTCGTTTATACTCAAGCAGCTATGGATCTAGGATTAGGGTGTGGTGTCCATTGGAACAATATCCTCCCAATGTCCTTGGAAGTTATAGATGTGCACTACTTGTCATGTCTCCTTGATGAATTTATCCATCATTATGAAATGGCTTTCTTTACCCATGGTAATTATAGTCTTTTCTTCCTAATATTAATCTACCTTGCCACACCCAGTTTCTTTAATCTACTGTCAGCATGGCATATCTTTCTCCATCTTCTCTTTTAAACTACTAGTACTTTTAAGTTCAAAGCATGTTTTTAATATACAATATACGTTTAAATTCGTCTTCCCTTTATACACAAGTTTGTCTCATATGTGGCTTCATTCATCATGGCCATATGCTGCAATCATTTTTAACCCCCTTTTCCTTCCACTTTGCCTGCTAATGCTATCTCACTACCTAACACACATTGTTAGTTTTTTATTTATTAATAATATTTATCATTGTTATTATTTTGTCAGTAATCTTTTTTGTTTGACGTTTTTTCAGTGCTGCAGGGCTGAACCTAGAGCCTCGCATGTGCTAGGCAAGTGCTTTTCCACTGAGCTGCACCCCAGCCCCATTCCCCCTCTACCATTTTGTTTGTTTGTTTGTCTTTAATTTTGAGACAAGGTCTTACTAAGTTATACAGGCTCCCTTTGGCTTCAAACTTGTAACCCCCTGCCTCAGCCTCCAAAGTGTCTGGGATTACAGGTGTATACCACTGTGCCCAGCTGCCAGTAATCTTTTAAATATATTCAAATAATTTTAAAAATCTTACATATTTATCCATGTAATTGTTCTTTCTGATGCTCTTCATTCTTTCATATTTCCAATTAGTATCATTTTTCTTCTAACTAAAGGACTTCAGGACCTGGGATTTAACTCAGTTGGTAGGGTGCTGCTCTGCAGTCTCTGATGTCCTGGGTTTGATTCCCAGCACCACAAAAATGGGAGAAGGACATAGCAATCCACTCTCAAAGCAATCCAGAAACAGTCAGCCACTGAAAACCCTATAAGGGTCACGATGAGTCAGATGTGACTCTACAGCACCTAAAAACAACAACAAAGTACTTCAGTATTTCTTATGCGAGTCTGCTGGTAATGAATTCTTTTAGCTTTGGTGTGTATGAAAAATCCTTAATTTCATCTTTGTTTTTAAAGATATTTTTGTTAGACATAGAATTCTACTTTGACTTTTTTTATTTTTGCCTTTTAGTTCTTTATTCTGATGTACTTTTCTATTTATTCTTTTTCCTATTTCATATCATATAATTCCTGTTGCTATGTATTCAAGTTAACTAATCTTTTTTTCTACGATGTCTAATCTGCTACTAATCCTATCCCTTATTCTTTTAATTTCAGATATTCCAGTTTCATTTCTAGAAGTTCAAATTGTATCTTTTTATATCTTCAGTATCTCTACTTAGCTTTTTGAACATATTGAAGACAGCTGTAATAATGGGTCTGATGTACTTACTAATTCTAACATCTGCATCAGTTGTAAATTGGCCTCAGTTGATTAATATTTCTCTTTGAATTTTATTTTCCTACTTCTTTGAATGGCTGGTAATCTTTGACTGGATGCTAAGCAATGTTAATTTTGCCTTGGATGTTTTAGTGTTATTATAAACATTCTTAAGACTTATTCTTAAGTCTTAAGACGTCTTAAATAGTTTAGTTACTTGGGAACAGTTTGATGTTTAATTTTTTTTTTTTTTTGACAGGGTCTTGCTATGTAGCTCAGGTTCTACTTGAACTCACAATCTTCCTGCCTCAGCCTCTCAAGTGCAGGAGTATACCACCATGGCCAGCATTGATAGTTTTTTTTTTCTTTAGGGTTTGTTTTCATGAGTTTTCGATGGAGACATATCTAATTAAAGTCTAATTGTTCCCCACTACTGAGGCAAGCCTGCAGCCACCACTGTGGTGTCTGATCTCAGATCTCAGAAGCTAAGTAGGGTCAGGCCTGGTTAGTCCTTGGATGGGAGACTGCCTGGGAATACCAGGTGCTGTATGCTGTAGGCTGGGGAGAAGGACCTGGCAGCCCACTCCCCAAAATAATCAGCTATTGAAAACCCTATGAACAGCAGAGAAGCAGTGACAATAGTGCCAGGCATGACACAGTGTTGGGTAATGTTTCGTCTGTTGTACATAAAGTTACTATGAGTCGGACCTGACTCCACGGCACTTAAGCACAACACTGAGGCAAGGCTTTTTTGGGTAATGTAACCTATGTGTGAATTGTGAATTGTGAAGATTTCCAGTCTGGCTAAAGTGATCAGGTAAGATTCCTGGCCTGGTGTGCTTGCTGGGACCTGTCACCTTTACTCCTTCCCCCACCCCAGGTGGCTTCCTCACAGTCATTTGGTACTCTGTTGCGCACTCCATTAGGGCACTCTGCACAGCTCTGTCTCTCTGCCATGGGGCTGTGTGAACACTACCTATCTTGTTCTCCCTGGCACCTCTAGCCCCATTTCAACTCAGGGAGTCCCAGAATCTCCTGTCCCCTCTCTCCTTCATGCCCTGTGCTCAGGGGAAGTTGTAGACCTTGTGCAGGATACTGAAAAAGGAACACAGAATAAGAAGGTGAGAAGAGCAACCTTCTGGATCATAAATTGTTGAGGTTTTAAGGTCATCCATTCTCACCAATGACTTCCCACCTGTGCTTCCGAGAAAGTAAACACGAACGAGCCACAACTCACTGGCTATAAACCCAGGAATTGTGGCTTCTGTCTGCTGTGACCTTGTATCTATAACTTGGGAAAAACAGAGACCCCAAAGGTCTCTGTTCATGAACAAAGCCAGCTCCCTACCCAGCTCTTCCCTCACCCCTTCCTGTCATCCCTCCTTCATGGTGACCCCGCTGTCCCCTCACCAGGAAGCCCTCTCTCCCCCACAGCTGGGAGAGGTGCCCTCCCTCTGCAACACAGTTCCTGAGCCTCACTTGATCCTAGCACTTGTCACACCATAAAATAACAATCTGTGGGCACATCTGAGGCCCCAACCAAATAAAAAAACTCTATGGCAACAGAAACAGGTCTTCAGACAATTTACAGCCTTCGTACCTAACATGTAGCCAGCTCTGAGCAGCCAGCAGGGAAGATTGCTAGATAAAGAAAGGAGCATGGCCTCTGGGTCTCCTTGAACAAGCTTAGTTTCACCTTCTGGCTCGATCAACTTCCTCTGTCTAATCTAACCGAGGCCCTGGCCACCAATCCAGCACTTCATAAGATGGAAGAGAAGATGAGGCAACCACCTGGAGGCAAAGGCAGGAGGACTGATACTCCGAGGCCAGCCTGGGCAACTTCACAAGAACCTGTCTTTAAAAAAACAACCAAAACAAAGTAAGAAAACCAAGCAATCCTAATCGTAGGGTGGCGACTGAGTCCTGGCTGCCTTGCTCCTCAGTAAGATGCTCCTGGGAAAAGTGAGGCAGGAACAGGCAGGCTCTCCTCCTCCTCTGTGAAGTAGCTCACACTTTTCCCCCTTCTCCAGCCACCTGACAGAAGTAAGACAGAAATGAAGAGCGTGTGATTGGTCCTCCTCTGAAATGGTAAGAGGCCACAGGCTTATGTGCTACCAACAATGTATTTTATGGCAAGAATCTCATTCTGTCCCCGTGCCCCCAAAAACAGTCCAAAAAGAGGAAAGCAAGCATGCAGAAGCCAAGTGGCCTGTGCAAGAGCACATGGAAGCTTGCAAAGAGACATCTCTAGAACGTTCCAATCTGAAAGTCCTGGCCTATGCGCCATGGATCAGGTGAGGGGCAGTTGGGGAGGACTCTGGAGTGGTACCAGAGGAAGTTCTGCTGTGGCAGGGGATCTGAGGCTAATAGCAACTGGCCTATGAGGTTGTATTTGCTCCAAGTATTGTCTCTACTCTGAATAATAACATCACACACATCTACTCAAAGTAGCTGACTGATTCGATCAGACCCCACATCACTAGCTGACTGACATTGAAGTGAAGAAGCATAAATTCATTTTAAAATGTCACCACAGACCATGCTTTTTTATTTCATCTCTCCCAAAGCCCAACAGCTATTGCAATTCTTGACATTTTGCTGACATTCTTAATGGGAGTTCACCTACCTAGTGAGTTGGGAAATTTCTAGGATCCAGACCGGAGCGAGGCTGTGCCCTGGATCTAGAGCCTGACTTTCTCTAGTTGCATCTGCTGTAAGAGGTTTGGAGCTGAGAGGGTGTCTAAACCTCCTGGGTTTGCCCTCCAAGGTTGGGCAGAGTCAGCCAAGGGCACAAGGTGAGGAGGAGGGGGGCTACTGGGCCTCCCCTGAGGCTCAGGCTGATGACACAGGCCCTACCCTCTTCCACCGCTGGTTGTTTAGCTGCTTCCCAACCCTGCCCATTCATGCATCAGGAAAACCACAGACTTGAGTCCCTTCCATCTTTTGGTGGTTCAGGTGCCTTGGCTAAGGGCCTATTTCCCAGCATGTTCTGTTCCACCAGGTCACTGAACACCTGGGGAGATGTCACTTGATGCTCTGACTTTCCTTGATGGAATTCCTGACCCCTGTGTCCAAGAAGAGCCAAGGATGGACTGAGTCCATGCCCTGAAGATCCATTCATATACTGTCCTAGGGACGGCATGGAACCCAGTGGCCACTCCATCGCCAGAGCTGGCCTCTCTGGGGCATCAGAATTCATACAAAGGCAGCAGGATACGGCAATGGGGACAGGGATGTGGTGTCTGATAGACTCCTCACTGTGCCGCGGTGGATGTGTTCCATAACCTCTCTGAACCTTAGTTCGTAAAATGGCCTAACAATATACTGCCTTTAACAAGTCTTGGAAAAGATGGAAGAAATGCACGTCCAGGGTCTGGCTCAGAGTCTTCCACACGGCTGCCTCTCATGTGAGGTATTCCCTCCACATCCTTCTTGAAGAACACACCCTGGACGTGTCCTGATGTGCTGAGGCTGCTCGCTATGTATTTGCTAGTAGCAGTGGAGAGCAAGGAGACCCAGAGCCTACAGAGTGGGAGTGAGGGCAGCTGGTGTGAGTGAGCATGTGCGTGTGTGTGCACTGAGAAGACAGACTTGCAGCAAGCAGACTGATGCGCTCAAGAGAGTCTTTGCCTCCTGGAATATTCCAGAAGCCTCCCAGAACGTATGCACCACCTTAGAAAAAGAAAAAGAACCTCAGACTACTGTGCTCCTTTAAGGTTTTGCTCTCCCAATGGAATGAAGTCTCAGAACAGAAATGAACATTGAGTTACAAGAAACTGAAGTTATATTTTTGCACATCTTGGATCTTATTGTTAGGGGCCATCGAGTTCTGTCCAACTCACAATGACTCTCAGTGGGTTTTCAATGGCTGGTTATTTTGGGATTGCTTCAGAAGTGGGTCTGCCATGTCCTTCTCCTGTTTTCGTGGTTCTGGGGACTGAACCCAGGTCCTCAGAGAGTACAGAGCAGAGCTCTACCAACTAAGTTAAACTCTAGCCAATGGAGGGGATGAAATCCATCCTGTATCATTTCCTTACTCAGCTACAGTCTATATTGGATGCTTGACTTTAAGCTTCTTCAAACTTTAAGGTAAAAAATCTGATCCCTCTGTTACCACTGTATTTTCCAAGCAAGTGCCATGCCTGCCCCATAACATGCTGTCAGTAACAATTATAGAAAAAATAAATAAAATAAAGAAAAAGAATTGAGCAGTGTGGTGCACTCCAGTAATCCCAACAACTCAGAAGGCTGAGGCAGGAGTATTGTGAGTTCGAGGTCAGAGGAAGCCTGCATGGCTTAGTGAAAACCTATCTCAAAATAAAAAAGGGTCTGGGAGTGCAGGTCAGTGGTGGAGCACTTACCTAGCATGTGCAAGGTTCTGGGTGTTCAACCTCTATTACAAAAAGGAAGGAAGCAAGGGAGGGAGAAAAGAAGGGAGGGGTGGAGAGAGAGAGAGCATGAGCACAAGAGAAGAAGGAAGGGAGGGAGGGAGGGAGGGGAAAGGCAAGGAAAAAGAAGAAAGAGAAAACAAAGAAAAGGTAAAAACAATAAAATGAAAACAAAAAATCAACAAAATGTTTTCTTGGACTGGCTGCTCACAATGGATGAGCAACAATGACCTCCCTTCCCCCTGCAAGCCCTCCACCCTAGTGAAGGGCTCCTTATACACTGGGACCCATAAGTCTTCCAGGGAACGTGACCCAGGACTGCCTGAACACCACTCCCCTCTGAGACCTGCTTTCTGGGAAGCTGGTGCAGGGGCCTGTCCCCCTGGGCGCCCGGGGCCTCTGAGAGGCAGGCAGTGGCTTGGGCTAAACTGGGCTCTTTGTTTTAAGCATCCACGCAGGCTGAGTGATGCCTGGCAGTTACTGCTGCCAGGTGGGACCTGCCAGAACACGGGTGTGGGGCTGGGGCCAGGGAAAGGGTCAGGAGAGACTTGGGGGAGGGAGAGCCCCAAAACGGAACATAGCCAGGAGCCTGCAGGGGTCAGGCTGTGCTGCCCATCCAGATGAGCACTCCTGCCCAGAGAAAGGAAGTACAGAAGGGAGGCTGGGTGGCCCAGGGCAGCCCAAGAGACCCTCAGTGGTCAGAACAGCAGCCAGAACTTGGAGAGGTGGTAGAGCAGAGCGTGAGTGCTCTCCCAGCCTGACACCTGGGGACAGGTCTTCACTCTCACAGCCTCCACTTTTAAAATTTATCTTTATCTATCTGTCTGTCTGTCTGTCTGTCTGTCTGTTTGTTTTTATCATCCAAACACCACCCTTTCTTCTTTATTAATTTAGCAGTCCTGGGAGTTGAACCCAGGGCCTTGCGCATACAAGGCAAGTGTTCTACCAGCAAGCCACACCCCCAGCCCTCCTTTTTATTTTTGAGGCAGAGTCTCAGTTGTGCACGCTGCCTCTGGTCTTGAACTCACCATCCACTACTTCTGCCTCCAAGTCGCAGGGATTCTAGGCACGCACCACCGCCCCCAGCTCAAACCACACCCTTCTGCCCCACCCTTTGTGATGCTGGGGCTGAGCTCCACACACTGGTCCTGCATTGCCAGCTGGCTCTATACTGTCAGGTGCCTGTAAGTCAGGTCAGACTCACAGAAAGAAACAACAGAAAGAAACACTACCCGACCCTGTGCCATGCACACGATCATTTTACATTTGAGCCCATTCTTGTAGCCAGTGTTTCTTCTCATTTTGAGTGGTGCCACTCAAGCACATCAGCACGTCAGCAAAAGGAGGTCCCAGGGGATTTACTCCATTCCAGTAGTTAAGGTTGACTCTACTTTGAGGAGGCAACTCTTCCCCTGTTGTTTCTTGAATGCCTTCCAGCCCAGGAGGCTCATTATCTGGCATTGTGTTTGACAGTGCTTCTCTGCTGTTCATAGTGTTTTCAATGGCTAATTGTTTTGGGAGTGGGCTGCCAGGTCCTTGTCCCTAGTCTGCCTTTCTTTGAAAGCTCAGCTGAAACCTTTTCACCGTGGTGGCCCTGCTGGTACCTGAGATACTGGTGGCATAGCTTTCAGCATCACAGCAGCACACAAGCCCCCATAGCACAACATGCTGACAGGCACGTGGGGGTGATCTGTGCTAGGCTCAGTCAAATAGTGGGCACTGGAAGGGGGTCAGGGCTGGGGTGGGAAGGCAGGACTGGGTCCTTCTGGTCATCTGTTTTCTGTTTTCACTGAGTGCAGCCACAGCAACACGTCATCACCCACCATCATGCCAGCAGCAGCTGGATTCACTGGATTCACTTTGCAGTTAGTTCTCCAGGATTTGGAGAACTAGCCTCTCAGTACCCACCTCAGAGATGACAGTCCAGACAAACACCTCCTCCTCCTGCCCATGCACCTGCATTTCCTCTCTGCTGGCTTCTCCTCCAAGCCCTCGCCCTTTAGCAATTCTACACCATACTTGCATGCACCATAAGGTGGTGGATGCTTCCAGGAGTTATTACCTTCACCATGACCTTGCTTCCTTCTTGCCTTTTCAGTTACATAACTAATGATTCTACACCTGGTAAACAATCCCAATTTTTCCCAATTTAATAAATTTTTAAATTTTATTAGTATATATTTATTGTACAAACTAAGGGGTTTCATTACAACATATATATGTTATCAAAATATGTGTATGTCATTGTTGTCATTAGGTGCCATCGAGTTACATCTGACTCATAGCGACCCTATGTATAGCAGGACGTAACACTCCCTGACACTGTGCCAGCACTATTGTCAGTGCTTTTCTGCTATTCAGTGGGTTTTCCATGGCAAATTGTTTCAGGAGTGCATTGCCAGGTCCTTCTCCCTAGCTTGCAATATATGTCATTATGTATATATATAACATGGTGATATATATATAAATGTGCTTTGAGCCTACTCATCCCCTCCATTATTCTTTATTATGCCCTCCCCTCCCCTCTACCTTTGTATAGCTCTACAATTTCCCCTTTTAGTTTCAAGACCTCCTCCTCAACCCCAGCTTCCACATATGGTTAACACTTTTAATATATTTTTTTATTTTTGGAAAAATGATGAGTGTAGTTTCCATCTCCTGCCTGAATCCTGACTGGCCCATTAGGCTCATGAACCAGGCTTTTTATTGTGTTCTGAAGGTGAGATTAGCATGGTACCTGGCACATAAGACTCTTCAATTCACATTAATCCTTTTCCTGCCCTTGGGTTCATCCTTATTGTTATGTGGTACCAGCTGTTTGAAAAATCTTCAATTTTTCCTTCTGAAATATTTAAGAGCATAGGTTTGAAGACAAATAGAGCTGTATTTGAATCCCAGATCTGTTCCTTACTAGCCACATGGCATTGGACAACCTGCTTCACCTCTCAAAGCTTCATCTAAATAAACTGAAATAACAACACCTTACCTTCAGGGGTTGTTGCAACGATGATGTGAGATGATGCGAGATGATGCGAGACCATGTCTGGCATAGCGTAGCAATCAGAAAATTATAACTGCTACTTCTTTCATTCACTTCTTATTCCATGTACACTTTGGTCAGAACTTAACAACTCAGTCATGACTTACTTGAAATTAAAGTCTGTCTGTTAATTTCTATAATCTCACCACCAACTGTAAGCCTTAACAGTATATAATACAATGCTAGCCACATCTTTGAAGCTTGATAAATAATATTACTGGCTTTTAGAGTTGGAAAAGCCCAACTTGTCCCAAAGTTGCAGAAATGTTAGAGGTGATGAAGTCTAACTCCACTGCCACTCTGCCATCTTCAGAATGTGCCAGGAGTCTATGTAGCACTTCCAGTGGAAACAGAGGTCCTTCTTCAAGTTGAACTGTATCTCTGTCTCAACTAAAGGGGAGAACAGCCCAGGGAGAGGAACAAGTCTATTTGCTTTGCTTTGTGGCTGTGAAGGTGATGGTCCTACTGCCCCTGAGTCTTCTCTTATCCCAGCTAAATAACTGTTCCTGGTGGTTCCTTACTTAGATAGCAGGACTTCAGACAGCCTCTCCTGCCTGAACATGCTCTACAGGTTATTGTCTCTTAAAACTACTCTGGTGCCCAGAGTAGATGCAATCCTGTGCCTCACCCAGAGCTGATCAGAGAAGAGGAGGTAGGACCATCACCTCCTGTGTGGTCAAATGCCCCTGCTCTGTTTGGTGTGGCCTGAAATTACACTCCTGTGACCCTTGTGGTTGGCATCCATGTCCCTGTCCTTTTGAGCTTACAGTCAACTACTGTATGAATCCAGATTCTTACTTGTGAGCAAGAAAAAAATGTCTCTAGCTGAACTATGCAAAAAATATAAAAAAGTAAATGGACATTGGATTTCTAGGAAGATGATGGTGGGATTTTTAATCTTCCCAAATTATCCCAAGTAAGCAGAGCAACTAATATAGCAAAACTAAAGACCCCCCAGGCAGGATCCAACACCAAGAGTCTCCTTGAGGGATGGAAGCAAAACACTGGTAGCTACAAGAACTTCCTGGTGCCTCCACTTGTGCAGAAGGGACCATAAAGAGGCCCTAGGCTTCGTTGGGTCTAAGGACAGAATAACCCAAAGTCATCACCATGAATTGACCGGAAAGCCCTGTGGGCTAATCTGAGACTCTTCAGACCTGTGAAGGTTTTTAAAGCTCCAGCCCAGGAGTGAATGCAATGGAACCATGGTGTTGGGTCTGCTGTGGTGGGTGCTGGGGCAGTGTGGGCATTATAAAATGAAGATCTTTCTCCAGACAAAGGTTGACACTGAGAAGATACAGAGAGGAATTGAATCTAATCTGGGTGGGATAAGGACAACAGAAGCAGAGGAGAAGGAAGTTTCAGATAATAGTAAAGAAAAAGCAGAGTAGTAGACCTCAGAGGTACAAGATCATTTTAATCACTCTGTGAAAGCAATGTAAGAAGGAGCTGCAGGAGGCATAAAAATCATTGTAGAACAGCCTTCCATCTTAAAGGCAAAGAAAAAGTCATTGCATATAAAAAGTGAGCAACAGAAAATCTGTCAAATCCTGTAGGAAGTTTATTCTGAGGAAACAAGAGAATAAGGAGTATTATAAAAATATATAATAATATATCACATAATAAAGACAAGACGATAAATATCTCCCATAATGAAAACCCAGGTCAATGGAACACATAAGAAAGGCATATATAGCACTGGGGATGCAGTTTCAGGGCAGAGCACTTACCTAGTGTGCACAAGGCCCTGGGTTCCAATCCCAGCATTGAAAAAAAAAAGGAAGAAAAAAAGGAAGACATGTATAAAAGAGATAAAATTATTATCAAAAAATTATGAATATAATTTTTTAAATTTTTAAATTAAAGAACAGTGTTGGACATAGTGGCATACACTTGTAATCCTTAATCCTAGCACTTGGGAGGCTGAGGCAGAATCTCAAGTTCAAGTCAGCCTGGGGTTACATACAGTGAGAACTTGTCTCAAAAAAAAAAAAAAAGTGTCAGAACTCAGATATAATTTGAAAAAAAGAAAAAGTATTTTTTAAATGAACCCTAGCTAGGCATGATGACTCACACCTATAATCCCTGTGACTCAGGAGGCAGAAACAGCCTGAGTAACTTAGTGAGACCCTATCTCAAGATAAAAAATTTAAAAAGGGCTGGTGGTGTAGCTCAGTGGTAGAGTGCTTGCAAAGTATGTACAAGGCCTTGGGTTCAGTGCTCCAGTACCACAAAAATAAATAAATAAATAAATAAAAATAAAAATAAGATGAACCATAAACAAGAAGAAGTATAAGAAAGAAGAAGCATAATGGCTGAAGATAAATAAATAGAAAACCAAAAGGGAAGCATGTTTTTAAAATACTTAAAAAGATAAAAATGATTAAAAGAAAAATGATAGACATAGAAGACAGGCAAAGAAGATTCAACATTTGTATAATAAGAGACCTTCAAGAAGCCCATGAAAGCAATGGAAAAGAGCAAGGACTAAAATGTATAACCCAGGAAAGTTTTAATGTAATGAAAGAATTTTCCACTGAGCATCATGGCACAAACTTCTAATTCCAGTGATTCAAGAAGCTAAGGCAAGAACATCACAAGTTTAAGGCCAGAGGCAGCCTTCACAAAGTAACAAGATCCTGTCTCAAAATAAAAAATAAGAAAGAGGGTGAGGCTGATGCTCAGGGGTAGAGTGCTTGCCTTGCATGTGCAAGGCCCTAAGTTCAAACTCCCAATACCACTAAATAAATAAATAAATAGATAAATAAATAAATAAATTACATATAGATATATAGATATGTATATATGAAAAGAAAGAAAGAGGAAAGAAAGATGACAATTCAAATTAGAAAGTACTTTGAATGAAGATAAAAACATACAAAATTAAAATCTATGGGATGTAGCTGAAGTTGTGGCTAAAAGGAAGGTGTTGTTGTTGTTAGGTGCCATCTAGTAGGTATCTGACTCATAGTGAACCTCATAGGGTTTTCAATGGCTGACTGTTTCGGGATTGCCTTGGGAGTGGATTACCAGGTCCTTCTCCCAGAAAGGAAGGTAGAGCCTAGTAAAGCAATTGAACTTGTAGTTAAAAAACCTTCTCACAGGCAAACTCCAGACCCAGATGCAGCACTCTTGTGCATTAAAAATTTCCAAAAAAAAAGAAAAGCAGATGATAAAGAAAATGTGATGATCATGCACCAGATGCATGAATTCTACAAAATATTTAATGTGGAAAAATACTAGTTCTACACAAAGTCTTACAGAGTGTTAAAGAGGAATGAATAGTTTTCCAATTCATTTTATGGGGACAGCATTATACAAATGCCAAAAACCAAACAAAGAAATCCCAAGAAAAGAAAACTATCAACTAATATCCCTTATAAATGCAAATGTAAACATTCTCAACAAAATTTTAGCAAGTCAAATTCATATATATGAAAAGGACTATACAGCAGAACCCATGGGCTTTATCTCAGGAATGCAAGGTTGGTTTAACATTCAAACACCTATCAATTTAAAATGGCATATTAGGCAAGCACCAAGGCACACATCCATAATCCCAGAAGCTCTGGAGGCTGAGGCAGGAAGATTGCAAGTTTGAAGCTAAAACCAGCCTGTGTAATTTAGCAATACCGTGTCTCAAAATAAATATTATGAAAAGGGATCTGGGAGTGCAGTTCAGTGGTAGAGTACATCCCTATCTTGCATGAGGCCCTATGTTCAATTTGCAGTGCTGCAAAAAAAAAAAAAGTAATTAATTAATTTAACTTAATTTAATGCCATGTTAACAAACTAAAAAGGGGCACACTGGTAAATGCCTATAATCCCAACTACTCAAGAGCCTGAAACAGAAGGATCATAAGGTCCTGGCCAGTCAGTGCAACATAGTGGAACTCTCTCCAAAAATAAAATAAGAAAAAAAAAAAGAATAAAAAAGAAAAGCATACTAACAATATAAAAAGATAGTTCACTATAGAAAAAGTTTTGATCTTAAACATAATTGGGATCCAAGGATATATAGAAAAATATTACCACAAAAAGACAAGCAAATGGAAGAGAGGTCTTTGGTGGGATGGGTATGAGGAAGGAAGTGCACAAGAGGGTAAGGGGGAACTTATCTGTGTAATGTACAACAAAATGAATATATGGAAATGTCACAATGAAATACATGTCAGAATGAATCACATTAAGTTGTGCATTAAAAATTTCCAAAAAAAAGAAAAGCAGATGATAAAGAAACTGTTATGATCATCTCATTGGACAAATAATTATCTCTGCAGACCATTATAAGTTACAAAAATATATTAGGACTAAAGTGAATTAGCAAGATTGCAGGTTACATGGTTAATACAAAAAATTGACTATAATTCTATATAGTAGAAATAAAAACTCAGAAACTGACTTTCTCAAAACAATACTATTTACAATAGCAACAAAATATGAAATATTCAGGGATAAATAGGACAGAAGATGCACAAGACTACACACTTGAATCTAGAAATTATTATTGAAAGAAATTAAAGACCTAAATAGTTTGTTGTTGTTATTATTATTAGGTGCCATTGCATCAAGTCCAACTCATAGCGACCCTCACACAATTTTCAATGGCTGATTGTTTTTGAGATTGTTTCTGGAGTGGACTGCCACACATGTCCTCAGAAAGTAAGGAGCAGCCCTCTAAAAACTGAGCTAAACCCCAGGTCCCACTAAATAGATGGCGAGATACAAAAGTTTCATAGTTTGGAAGACATGTTAATTCTTCCCTAATTGGCCTATAGAGTCAATGCAATTGTTGTTAAAATCACAAGAGGTCATTTGGTGTTATGTGTAGAAAATGACAAGCTGATTCTAACATACACATGGAAATACAAAAGGCCAAGAATAATAAAAACAATTTTTAAAACAAAGAACAATGTTGGAAGAATTACAAAAAGTCTGGAGAGTCAGAAATAAAGAATGGTGGTGAGCATTAAATATGTATTTTTCTGTAGTACCGAAACAAAGTTTTTGTTGTAAGAGTAGGTATTGAGTGGATGTATGAGTTTATGTTAATGTATATAATAATCAAATAACTGTTGTTGCTTTATAGGTATTATCTAGGAATAGAGTTATTACTTTAAATTGGGTGCTAGAAGACTCTTAAATGATCGAGATAAATACATAGATGATAGACAGACAGATAGATAGATAGATAGATTGATTGATAGATAGATAGACAGATAGATAGATAGATGTCCTATATATGACTGGTGATAACAACAACTGCAAATAGGCTCAATACTGATTAAAAGAACAGTTCAGATCCAGGCATGGTGGCACTCTCACCTATAATCCCAGCGTCTCGGGAGGTAGAGGCAGGAGGATCGCAAGTTCGAGACCAGAGGCAGTCTGAGTAATTTAGCGAGACCCTGTCTCAAAAAATTTAAAAAAAACAAACAAACTGGGCTGGAGGTGCAGCTCAGTGGTCCAGCACTTGCAAAGCACAAAGGTGAGGCCCTGGGTTCAAACCCCAGTACTTCCAAAAAAAAAAAAAGAAAAGAACAATTCAGCAATATGTTTACTAAAAGAGATATAGCAAAAGGAAAGAGATTCCAAAGTCTTATAGGTAAGCGGATAAGGGCATACCAGGCAAATGCAAAGAAAAACAGAAATCACCAATCTTAATAATTGTCAAGGGGAAATTCAGATTAAAATGCATTAAAGGAGACAGGAAAGGATTTTGTAATGTTAAAGGCTCAAATTCACCATAAGGATTAACAGTTAGCAAGATTTATGTTCCCAATAATATAGTTACTACAGTAGACCCCTCTAATCCCCTCTTTATCTGCAGGGATATATTCCAAGACCCCACCCCACCCCCAATATATACCTAAAATCATGGATAGCACCAAACCCCTTATACATCATAT
Organism: Pedetes capensis; assembly: GCA_007922755.1. Classification (NCBI taxonomy): domain Eukaryota; kingdom Metazoa; phylum Chordata; class Mammalia; order Rodentia; family Pedetidae; genus Pedetes; species Pedetes capensis. Next base: position 33,999 of record VMDO01021190.1, read on the forward strand.
TATTTGGATTCCAGTTCAAGCAATCATTTGTAAGAGAAAAAAATGTAACCACTGATCAGATACTGAATGATACTGAGAAATTAATATTTGTGTTTTGAGTCCCAATAATAGCATTGTGGTCATTTTCAAAGGACTCTTTATCTTTTGGAAATATGCACTGAAATTCAGTTGAAATAATTGAGTCTGAAATTTGCTTCCTAATAATTCAGACGGCTGTGGAAAGTGGGGAAAGATAAATCAAGGCCAGCTGTGTATTTTTATCGTTGAATGGAGTGATGAGTCAATTAGGTTGATCACACTCCTCTGACTACTATTATATGTATTTTCAAATGTCCATAAGAAAGAGCTTCTAAAAATAATACAAAGATGTGAACACACAAGGAGGGCCGGAGACTTTCTTCATACCATAGAACAGATCCATGAGGACAACTATTGTGCCCAGGCACTGCTCTCCTACCTGCACTCTATGTTGGTGCTGACCCTGGCCATGTGAGGCTATGCACTGCTCCAGCAGCCACTCTTCCCACCAAGAAGAAGGCTTCCCAGTTCTGCCTCTGTATCATTGCTCCCTGTGCAGCTGGCTGGTATTGTCACAGACTGTAGGCATAACCTAACATCAACAGAGACCTTTGATGATTGTATCACACCTACATTGGTAGAGCACAGAACAATTACCACTATACCATATTCCATTTTGGAAGAGAGTAATGAGAACCTCAGGGGACTGGATTAGTTCCTTCAAGTTGTTATAAGGGAGCCTGGCACCTCCTCTGAATCCCTCTTCTGCATGTGCCTCTCAACACTCTCCAATGTGGTCCTATCATTGGGCTTACATCCCTATGAGGCCTTCACAGGAGCTGAGCAGATTCTGACACCGTACTCTGGAACCTCCACAACTTTGAGCTACATATACTTCTTTTCTTTACAAAACACCCAGCCTCAGGTATTTTGTTATAGCAACAGAACACACATTATAACACCATTGTTCAGCTTAAATCTATAGGTCAATATGTATTTAATGCTCATCTCCAGTTGTTCTGGTTGTATGAGACTCATTCCCTAGTAGATTTCCTGGGCTGGGGTCATGTGGTTTATATACTCTAAGTTCTTATAAATTCATAACACTCTGTGTTCATTATACTTCAAGTTCCTTTTGGCAATAAATAAAATTCTCAGCTCACATATTCTTTTCTTCAGCATCTTAAATATGTTCATCTATTATCTTCTGGCATGAGATGCTTCCAACAAAGTGTCTGAGGCCAACCTAACTTCTTTTCGTTAAAGAAGAACTGTTCTGCAGAGCTTTCTGGTGCAGTGTAAATATTCTGTAATCCATGCTACCTAATATGGTAGCAACTACCTACATGTAGTTGATAAGCACTTAATACATGAGAGTGGAGCTGAAAATGAAGACCAGACCTCTCACTCTCCCTTGGTGTGCCCCACTCCATATTTAACTCATCTGACCCTTGCACAATAATCAGGCAAAATGTGTTTTCTTTCAAGTTTGGTGATCAGCAGTAGTGCTTCTGAGCAGCTACTCTCTGTAGGGTGTCCATTATGTAATATGGCAGGTACTGTACAGAAGCAAACAGCCTGAGGCACTAAAGATCTTTGACAGAAATAATCACTGTTTTTCTTGAGATCTGTAGAACTGAAAAACATCTGTGACTAGGTGATTAAGATCAGATGTGAAGCCTGGCGCGCAAGCCTATAATCCCAGTGACTCAGGAAGCAGAGGCAGCAGGATCACAAGTTCAAGACCAGAGGCAGTCTGTGTAATTTAGTGAGACTCTGTCTCAAAAAGTAAAAAAATGGGCTGGGGGCGAAGCTCAGTGACAAAGCACTTGCAAAGCATGCAAGCGTGAGGCCCTGGGTTCAACCCCCAGTACCTCAAAAAA
>VMDO01021191.1:5491-36025 GCA_007922755.1 Pedetes capensis
TATACACACACATTATCAATTTCTTAATCACCCAAATTGTTTCTTTTGTAGTGTCCCTATTTTTGATGATTCTTTAAGAATCATATAATTTGCCTACTGGTTAAGTGTTGCATATCATAAATCCACATTTAAAAAGACAGGCACAATGAAAAGCATTTTAAATGCACAGTGACCTGGGCTAGGTCCCAACAACTAGTTCTGCCCCTGGGTCACTCCTCTTAAAGTAAATGCTTCATTAACATATCAGTATTCTATTGCGTAGCTATAAAAGATTATTGGTCCTAGACAATAAAATTTCTAGGATAATGTGACTTTCATCACGAAGCTATTGGGAGACAACAACCTCTCTTAACACTCTTGCCCAACTCAGTGGAATTCCTAGGCATGGAAAAGTTTTCACAATTCATATCATTTTATTGTATAAATGTGCCTAGAATTGAAGGCACCAAAAAAGAAGAGAGTGAGAGAAAGGAGAGGGAGAGAGAGAGGGAGAGAGAGAGAAAGCCACAAAGAATCTGTTGTCATAAAATTTATTTCTGCTTTCAGAAGAGGATAGTTTCCATTCCATTTTCATATTCAAAGTATCCATGTGTGTTATAGTTCCCCTCAAGCATATATAACTCATTTACCAGCAAATTTCAAGAGAGTGAACTTTTTACAGCATTCTCATTGTATCTTTGAGTTTTCAAAAGGTCATATCATTATTTCTTATATTTCTGAAAGCAAACATGTTTATCTAGATTCTTATGCATCATCTAAACTCTTTCTCATCGTGGTTGTGTGCAAATACACCAAGTTTGAAAACAAATATGATTTTGAAAGACACTATGTTGCCCTAACAAAGGGAACATTGTCCATCTTCCCTGACAGCGTCTCACTAATTGAAGAGGCCCTGATGCTCTGCGGAATTTGAGGCTCCTCTGAAACCCTCCTCCTACCCGTTGTTTTTACTGCACAAACAACAGAGAAATAAATTATAACTTGTGGGGGTCCCTATAGTAGAAGAAAAGTTAATAGCATCTTAGAAGGGATAAGGAGGCAAAATTTCCTGGTGGTGGGACAAAATTTCCTTCTTTTTAAATGCATCTAGCAAGGGATTTGGTTCCTTTAACCACTGTCTCTAAGCTATCTGTACTTAGCCAGCCTCTTGTTGTTGTTTTTAGATTTTAGCAGCGACCTCTCACTTATTTTATCCATAATGATGAACCATCTTTGACATTCCATTTTCCAAAATCTGGCTCTGCTGAAACGCAAAAAATGAAAGATCATTTCATGATAGAAATGATAATGTCAATGTCTTCACTTTCTAAATCTCATATTGAGATGATGTTGCAAAATCCATCAAAGATGTGCTGGTACAAAATAACCCTGTCTATTCTTCAGTCACAATGTTCCAATACATACAGTTTACAAAGGATAATTTCTCTCTTTCTCTAAATTTAATCTAGGTATTTGCTTAATGGTCTGCAGCCATTGCATCCTGGCATCCAATCCTGCCTGATCTTGGAAGCTTACCAGGTTCAGCCTGCTTAGTCCTTGGATGGAAGACCACCTGGGAATACCAGGTGCTGCAGAAGGACCTCGAAATCCACTCTGGAAAAAATCCACCATCTAAAACCCTATGAATAGCAAAGAAGCAGCGACAATAGTGCTGGGCATGGCACAGTGTCAGGGAGTGTTTCATTCTGTTGTACATAGGGTTGCTATGAGTCAGACCCAAGTAGACAGCACCTAACAACAACAAAAACAACAATTTGCTTAGTGAAACTCATGTCTAGAGCACCTTACATGCACACGCAGTATTATAAAAGCTATGCAATAATACCTAACGGCATGCTGCATGGTTTCTAATTTGTTTTCATTTCTTTATGAGGTCTGTTTATACGGTAATAGGCAAACCATACTATACTTTAAGGGAAAAGTAACAGCAATGACAATACTCTGTATTCATGCTTTAAAAGCCCTAAAATAGTCCATTTGTATTCTATCATTTAGCCATCACAGCAAGCTGTGGACCATATAGGTGGTAAAAGTTAAGAGGTGATGCAAAGTCCAATTTCTCTGCTCTAATCCTGGGATCAGCTAACTTTTTCTGAAAATCGCTAGAAAGTAAATCATTTAGATGTTAAAGACCATATGGTTTTTGTCACAACTAATGAACTCCACCATTGTAGTGGGAAAATAATCATACGCAATATATTAATGAAAAAATGTGATTGCTTTCCAATAAAACTTCATTCCCCCAAATGGACAGTGGGCTAAGTCTGTCAGGTGGGCTGGCATTTGTCAACTCCTGCTCTAAACCACTCTGCTTTATAGTCGTGAAAAGGTAGAAGTCACAAGACAGAGGTTAAAAAAAGTATTATAGCTTGAGCTACCAAAAAAGGCTTTATAAAGAAGCAGCACTTTAGCAGTGCCTGAAAGATGTGGTAAATCTAGATGTAAGCTCCAGAGGATTGTCTATTTCATGCAAAGAGAATGATGTGAGCAAAATTATGGATGTAGCAGGTAAAATGGGGTATTTACAGTTCTGTTTAACTGAGGTATAGATATGCAAAGAACAGTAAGATGGGAAATATGAGGTTTTCACTTGATAAAATTTTTTTATTAAAAAATAAAACTTCTTTTTCATAGACATTAGAAAAAATGATATGTATGTGAGCAGAGGAGTACAATGAGAGGGAATATAATTATTTGTTTTTCTGTATGATGATCAGAGAAAGCTATGCCAGAGGGGTCAAAAATCAGAATGGGTCTGAATGAGTGAAGTTGCATTTCCAGTCACTGCAGTAAACTGATATGATAGGGAGGGACCCTGATGAAAGAGGGACTTGAAGGGCTGTCCCCACTAAACAAAGGAAGTGATAAGACAGCTTGCCATCAGCCTATACCCTGACTGGAAAAGTGTCAACTGTAAAACTCAGCAACTCAAGGCTGTGTGGTGGATTTTAATTATTTGTTCATGACATGTTAGGAATTCAGGCCAAGTTTGGCTGGATGGTTCATCTGTTCATGTAGGGTTGGGGTCATTCACTCCTCTGCATTACACTCCCTGGGGCAGAGAGAGGTGGCAGAAGGAAGAAATCTTCACTCCCATGTTTGATTGCGTCGGCACTCCTCCATTTGGCCTCTCCATGCATAAGCATACAGCGTGGACATCTTCAGAGCATGGTTGTCTCTGAGCAATTAGACTTTCAACGTGATGACTGGTCTCCAAAAGGGAGCATTCCAACTGGTGGGGATGAAAGTTGGGAATCTCATCAGGCCAGTCTTGGAAGTCAAACAATATCATTTCTGCTGCACTCTATTGGTCAAAACCAGTGATAGGCAGCCCAAAATCAACGGAAGGGGAGATAAACTCCACTTCCTGCTGGAGGAGTGGCAGGATCACATTGCAAAAGAGCCTGTGGGAAGGAAAATACTGTTGTGGCCTTCTCTGGATATACACTCAACCATAACCACTTAACATAAAAATTAGCTTGGGACCCATGAAACCTCTAGAGACCTGTCAGAGCCAAACCAAAAACCACTTCCATAGCCCAGGCCTTATGGGAGTTTTATGGTACGCAAACTTGGTTGCAAATGAACAAACCACATAGGAAAATAAGATGTAGACACAACAGAAAGAAAGCATAGCACACTATGACCCGGAATAATGGCGGAAAATGAAAGAGACTTAGAAATAACCATATTTAAAATGTGAAAAGAGCTGAAGCTAGAAACAGACATCCTAAATAAACAACTGGACAGTATAAAAAATAAATAGGTATAGTTCATAAGTACAAAATTGAAATAGTAGTGAAAACCATATTAATTGAAACAAATATCCCAACATAATGAAGAGAATCAATAAAATGTAAGCTAGACCTAAGAAAATAATTTCAGCATGAGTATAGCAAAAATAGAGAAAGATACTGACAATATGAAATGTTAAAGGGATATTAAGAAACTAGAAGGCTAAACTAAGTGCACCTAATATATACCTAATAGGAATTCCAATAGGAGGAATGAAAAGAATGAAGAAGAACCAATACCCCAAGAGGTAGTGGCTGAGAACTTTCCAGAACTTCCCTGAAGGAAGAAGTCCTTAGATTTATGTACCACACCAAATCTTAAGCAGGACCAATAAAAGATAAATCCATAACTAGGCACATGTTAGGGAAAATGTGCAATATCCACAACAGAAAGTAAATCTTCAAAGCTTCTATAAGAAAGAAAATAAGATACATTAACAATTGGACCAAGTGATTTCTCCCCACAACAATAGGTAACTGATAGAATAATATATTTAAAATGATATTCATCTAGAAATCTATGTGAAATTAAACTATTATTTGTAAGGGGAAAAATAAACTTGTTACAAAAGACAAACTATCAGATCAAATTTCTCTGTTACTCGACTTTATTAAAACATTTTAAATGCAATAAAGGATATCCACTTCAATAATATCATTTGATGAGTTTTGATGAACAAATTCAACCTGTAACTGCCTCCATAGTCAAGACACAGAACATTTTCATAACTGTGAAGAGTCTCCTGTGTTCCTTCCCAGGCAATTTCCCCAGTCCACCCTTGGCCTCAAGCAACCACTGATCTGCTTTCTGTCACTGTAAATTAATTTTTTTCTAGAGTTTTTAAAATGGAATTGTACTGCATGTAATATTTGTGCCTGACTTTTTTCACTCTACTTAATGGTTTTTTAGATTCATCCATGTTACATGTATCAGTAGTTCGTTCCTTTTTATTATTGGGAAATAGTTCATTGTATAGGGAAGAAAACTGATGCCTCAATATTAATTTCAGACAAAAGAAAATTTAAGACAGAAAGTACTATTAGGGCTTAAAAGGGACTGCACATAATGATCAAAAGCAAATTATATCAAGAGAGTAAAATAAGTATGAATTTGTATCCTAACAATACAAGCAAAAGCATTTAAAGTAAATCTGACAAAACTACAAGGAGAAATGTAAAAATCTACATCATGGTACAATTGTTTAAGCCCTTTTCTCAGAAGTGAATAGATGAAGCTGTCAAAAATGAGTAAGGACACAGAAGATGGGTGAGGAAGGGGTTGAAATGTACAATGAGACGGTCAAGGGAGGCTTCCTGAGAAAGTTGCCAGTCAGTTGAAGGGCCTTTTATATTCTCCCATGCTAACATGGCAAAGCATAACCATTCTTAGCTTCACCAGAGTGGGAAGGAGTTAAACACTATTAGCTGTTTTGTATGACATTGGTGATCACTCTTCCATGGAAGATTTAAAAGCAGAAATGGATTGCTTTTTCCTTTTCCATGAAATAAAGACCAAAATGACAAAAATAATAAACAGCATAAATTGAGCACTCAGGATATATTAATAGTAATAGACACCATACTTGCATTACATCTTTTACTTCTTGTATCAACTTTTGAATTCGTGAAAAAGGAAGCTGAGGCTCAAAAGAGGTGTAAGTAGTACAATACGTTGCAGTTATGTTTAACTCTAGATTCAACATCTGACACAACCAGACCACATTGTGTCAACCCAAAACCCAGAGTTCATAAATTCCCACCCTTAACTTCCTTGACTTCTGACAGCCTTAGCACATTGCTGACCCCGTCCCTACTAAACCACAGGCTGGTTCATTCTCATTCAAACTGTGGAGCAAAGACTCAGCTGGATTATTTCACACGTAAAACATCCCATCTGCAGAGGAACAAGATGGGCTATTTATTTTTTTATAACAGCCTGCCTGGGGCTGGCCTTGTGATGGAAGTGAGAGGCAACAGGGTGCCAGGGCCACATCTGACAATGAAACACTGGAGATCAAAACTAGGGGATGACATACAGATGCAGCACATCAAAGCCAGGAGGAGCCGCCTGCAAACAGGCAGCTCAGCTTTGCCTTAGCTCCAGATACAGCAGGTAGGATCTGCAATGAGCCTTCATCAGTCACTATCAGATTGCTCAGCACCACAACAACCAATGCTTCACACTGAATTTTCATGGACTTTTCTTCCTGTGTCCCCAGTTCTTATCTCACTTCTAAATGATCTTGAAAAAAAAATTTTTTTTTTTTAAAGCAAGACACACTGGAATTCTTGGATAGACTTTGTTGTTGTTGTTAGGTGCTGTCTAGTTGGGTCTGACTCATAGCCACCCTATGTACAACAGAAAGAAACACTCCCTGATACTGTGTCATGCCCGGCACTATTGTAACTGCTTCTCTGCTATTCATAGGGTTTTCAATGGCAGATTTGTTCAGGATTGTTTCAAAATTAGGTTGCCAGGTACTTCTCTTGTTTTTGTGTTGATGGTGACCAAACCCGGGGCCTCAAAGAGTGCAGAGGCACTCTACTAACTGAGCCAAACCCCAGTCCCTGTATAGATTTTAGGAAACTGTAAAAACTAAATCCTGAATGAATCCCTATTTATATGCTACCTTACTTGAACTTAGATTGAAATCAGCCATTTCCATAACCTGAATTATAGCTTACACAAAAGAACAGAAAGGAATAACTCATTGGTATTCCTCAGCCAGCTTGTAGTCTGCTGCAGAAAGATTATGAGGAGATACAACATCTTGTTGTTGTTGTTAGGTGCCATCAAGTCGTGACTGACTCATAGTGACCCTCACAGGGTTTTCAATGGCTGATTGCTTCGGGACTGCCTTGGGAGTGGATTGCCACCTCTTTCTCCCTTTTTTTGCAGTGCTGGGAATCGAATTCGGGACCTCAGAGACTGCAGAGCAGCGCTCTACCAACTGAGCTAAATCCCAGCCTGCATACAACATCTTAGGGACCTGAATAAAAAACTTTGAAAGATAAACACTACCTTAGCATTTGCCAAACACTATGTATGTCGGCTGCTTAATATGAGGCCTAGTATGTGCTAAATAAATGTTTTGTGACAACAGTGAATAATTATAACATTAAAAATTCTTGGAGCAAAACTATCTGTTGAGTTCCTACCTAGATTCAAATCCTCATTCTTTCCTTTGACCTTGAACGTATTACTTAATTTCTCTGTGCCATAGTCTCTTCCTCTGTGAAATGGGAATTACACGGTTATCTTTGAGGGTTGCTGTGAAGATTACATTAAATTTTACATATATGTATACACAGGCACATGGCATGGTGCCTAGCATGCAGTAGGCACTTGGCAAACGTTGGCTCTTATTTTTATTATTTCTCTAGGTCACTTTCTTAACTGCTTTACCTTTGTGAATAAAATGTAACCATAGTAACCTCAAAGAGACTTTTTTACAAGGAAGTGCTAAACACTTAAAATCCCAAACTCATAAGAGTCTGGACCCAATTTGATAGCACTTAACAACAACACAAAAGCTGATTTGCATCTGTGGACAGAGTGATGGTTAGTGCAGCCCCATGTTTCATTAAACATTAACTTGTATTCTTTTCTTTCCTCACAAAGAAAGCCACTCCTCTTTAATGAAAACAGAAAACTGACCTCATAATTAACATTTTCAAAAATATGACCCTATTATGCACCATTTTTTGTCAAAATAGGTTAAGCATGTAAGAAATATTCCCACAGACAGCAGGCTAAAACAGCTTTGATTTTTAGGACTACATAGAAGGTTCTATGAGGGAAGAATGTATCTTTCCACAATCACTGTAGCGTGGGTACTTGGCACAGAGCCTAGCATGTGCTAAGTATTCAATAAGAGAATACGTAAGAGAATGCCTAGTTAATTCCTCTCTGTCAAACCAAATAGCTCTCTCTGACTTCATCCTCTGAACACCACATGGTGTAGTAGAAACAACCTGAATCAAACACCTGCCTTCAAGCCCCCTCCCCACACACCTTCCCCATCCTCTTACTAGAACAATGATCTACAACAAGATAATCTTTCCATATTAAGCCACAGTTTTCCATTTGTAGTTGGGACAACTCTTATAGGACTGCTGTAAGAACTGGAGATAGCAAATGCAAATATTTCCTTGACATAAAAGCAATCAATAAATGACACTTATTCTTATTTTAATTTCCTAAAGGTTTTATCTGCTGGGGTGCTCACTGTTGGCCAGACAGCAGTTCAGGGTCTTCCCACGGGACTGATAGTGGTCACTGGTGGCAAGGAGAAAGAGGTTTCTGGAAGCCAGCTAAACAGGAACAGTTAGGACCTTTATTTAACAAGAACAGGGAAACCAGGAACAGGCAGGATCAGGAACAGGGAAACCAGGAACAGGCAGGATCAGGAACAGGGACAAGCAGGAACAAGGACAGGAACACAGGAGCAGGAGTTCTTCTGCCTCTGGTGCTGGGAACAGAGGCTATACTCAGCTTCTGCCCCTGGGTGCTGGACCAAGAGGCTATCCTAAGTTTCTGCTTCTTGCACTGGGCCCTAAAGAGGCTATCCTCAGCTTGCTAGATGATCTCAGCTAGTTGTGATGGTCTTCTATGGTCTCCATCATCTCTGGTCTCTATCTCTGTTGTAATGATTGTTATAATGATGATGATCTAAGGATTGTGATGATGATGATAATGATGATGATGATGATGATGATGATGATGATAATGGTGACGATAATTATTATCTGAGGGCAAACAGGCCCTCCTTTTGTACTCTACTGAGATGGTGGTTAAATGGAGCTTAACCACCATAACAGTCGATTGCTGGAGACCAGCCAATCAGCAATCAGCTCATGCAAGTGGGCCAAACCAATCAGGGGTAATATTCTAATACAGGGTGAAACACAATGTCAATTTTAATCCAACCGGGGGGTATCTTTAGTGGCCAATCAGGGGATTAGGTGGATTTGGTAATGATCAATCAGGAAATAGGGGGCTTTAGAGGGCAGGCACCATCTGGGCTCACTCTACATCAAGAGGGACCTGGATGTAGGACAAGGGTCACCAGGTGCCATCTTGCCTGGAGGATAGATATCAGTCCTCCATGTGGGCTAGATAGGCTCCTGTGATAGTGGTCCTATCTAGGATCCCAACATTATCATCCATAAATCCATCTAAGTTTTAGCTAAGTTTATTTAAATAATACTTCCTCTTCTCACATTTTTCTATCTTCCTGTGTGAATACAGAACAATAGTAGGCTAATAAGCTTCTGTTCTAGAAATCAACATATCTGGGTTCAGAGCTATCTCTGACACATATGGACAGGGTTTGTTCCAAAGGAGTCAAAGACAGAAGAATGACCCTGATTTATCATTTACTAGCTTCATGAACTTGGGCAACCAAGTACTTAACTCTTAGCCTTGATTCTTAAATACAAACAATACTAATAACCATAGTGCTATTATAAGGATTAAATAAGAACTCAGTGGTTTCTTTTATCTGCTCCTGCTACAGAGACCCAAGTGCAGTGAAGAAAGGGAGACGGGGAGGGAAACAAGGAGGGAAAATGTGCATCACAGATATTTCAGAACACAAGTATCTTACTTTGAGCTCTTTCTTTTCAAACATAGTTTGTGAAATCTTGAGGGAAAATCCTGGAAGAAGCTATTTGTAAAAATTAGCTCTTTCTATTAGCCTGTCATCTCATCCATACCAGATTTCATGAAGCATCCAGAATGCCTTGGAAAAACACCAAATACCAAATCATGAAAAATGGGAGAAAAAGCCTCCAAGGCAGAAAGGTTGTTTTCTATCTTCCCAAGCATCTGTTCCTTCACACTGAACTATTTCATGCAAAAAATATTTCATGTAATTCAAATAATTAACAGAAACAAATATTAAACAAGTAAAGTGCAGCAAATAACAAATCTTGTCCGATTTCATTGCCATTGTGCTAAGCTTTCAATACGATATAAACATTCTTGTACTAAAATTACCAGCAAAATTAAGAATGCATTACCAGTTTTATTAGAAGGAATTATTTGGAAAGAAATACTATTTGCATTTTTTTTCTCTTAATCAGAGAAGAGCAAAACAAGCGGCACTACAAATTCTTTAATAAAATAAAAGGCTATTGAAATCAATTACATCTGTGTGTGTGTGTGTGTGTGTGTGTGTGTGTGTGTGTGTGTGTGTGAAGGGAACATCCAAAATGCATTGAAAAGAGTCTATTTTGAGCAGTTGTAGTTTTCACTTTTTCTTAAATGCATCAGACATAGATTTCACAGCTCATAATTAATTCCCAGTGCCCACATCATCATTAATTTTTAATCAAAGCAGAGCTGCTTTGAGTGCTACTGCCCTTTCACCAAGGTTATTAGGGGGCTGTTTGCAGGCTTAGAAATCCTTATTTGTTCTGCATAACAGTCACTGATGTCTAAAAGTATGGCCAGATGTACCCTGCAATCCCAGCTAATTACCTACAGGTGATGGGGACAGAGCTGTGTGTCTTGACTCACAAAAACAAAACAAAACAGAAAAAAGAAAGAAAGAAAAAGAAAAACCTAGTTTCACAGATAATTACAGATTTACACAATCTAGGGATTTGGAGTTTCAGATTCTTGGCAGTGTTAGACTTAAGAGGTATAAGTTTTAGAAAGTATTTCCTCTCTATGTGTAAAGGGAATTCTCCACAATCAATTTACCAAACTTATCCTCATAGATGTATGTTTACAGGACCTCCTCAGATAGCACGGTAACACTGTGTCAGAGAGCAGGTATGATACAAGCTCATGGAACTTTTCTGACATAAAAATCATCAGACCAGGAAATGATTTCAATGTGAGTTCAGGAAAGCCCTATGCAAGCTAGTCTCCAATCCAACATGAAATAATGCAAGGCAAAACTAGAGGACTAATACTTAATTTCAAATCAGGTAAGTATACTAAGTAAAAATGAGTAGTATCAACTTAAAAGAAACCCCACTACAAGAAAATTTCATAGGTGTAATAGCTTTGCATAAAAGTCACAACTTAGTCACGTAGATTTAAACAAATACACAATGTTCATATAGTGACACACATCTGTAATCCCAGCACTAGGGAGACCAAAGCAGGAGGAGTACAAGTTTGAGGACAACCTCTGCTACATAGCGAGTTCCAGGCAAGTCTTGGCTACATAGGGAGGCCCTATCTCAAAAAAACATAAAAAAAAAAAAAAACATAAAAAAGCTCATATAAACTTCTTACTGAAAGCTATTATTTTTATAAAAAAAAGAATAGGGAAGGGGGTCATGAGAGGGTTAGGGGGAAGTGAACAGGAGCAATGCACAATGAAATGCATGTATGGAAATGTCACAATGAGACTCATTAAGTTGTACATTAAAAATTATCAATATTTTTTTCTAAAAAAACAGAGTAATAATAAAAATGTCTAATAAGAAAATACTGTTGTTGTTGTTGTAAGGTGCTGTCAAGTTGGGTCCAAAACACTCTCCAACACCGTGCAATGCCCAGCACTATGTGAAGCTTCTCTGCTACTCATAGGGTTTCCAATAGCTGATTGTTTCAGGATTGTTTTGGGAGTGGGCTACCAGGTCCTTTTCCCAGTTTTGTGGTGCTGGGGATTGAGGCCAGGGCCTCAGAGCATACACAGCAGTATTCTACCAACTAAGCAAGATTAAATTTGGATAATACAACTGGAAAAAATAAAATACAAATTTTTAACATACTTTATGTGATATATAGGCATACAGAAATCTTAAAGATACCTATGTATATAAGAATACATGGAATATATACTTATTAGAGGCTTTAAGATAGAAGTATTAGTGGTATCAGTGATAATTTTATTTATTATTCTCAGTATTTTCAAAATTCTTAAGATTAATATATGTTGTATTTAATAGAAAAAATTTTTAAAATATTTTCAGCCTTAAAATTGTAACTTACTGTGTCAGGTGTGGTGGTATATGCCTGTAATCTTAGTAATTTGAAAGGCTGAGGCAGGAGCATCACAAGTCCAAGGCCAGAGGCAGCCTGTGTAACTTAGCAAGACCTTGACTCAAAATGAAGAGTAAAAAAAGGGGCTGAGGGTACAACCCAGTGGTAGAGCACTTGCAAAGTGTGTGCAGGGCTCTCAGTTCAATCCCCAAGTTCCATGAAAAAACATTGTAACTTATTAATTGCCTCATATGCCAAACTTAAAATGTGCTGTCAATTAAAGAACTTGATCCATAATAAGCTACATAAGTAAAATTAGGTTCCTTATTTAATCACACCCCTTACTACCAAACCTCCCATAACATAGCATTAAATATGCAATAAATGACTCACAAGTGCTTAGACAACAGGCATACCTTTCCAAAAGACTTCAGGAGCCACTCTGGTGGAATAACAGCCCTAGGAAAACAGCATGAATGACATTTAAGGTGGACCACTCCATGGAATCATGTGGTTCTAAATAAAGTTTAGAACTCAATACAAATTCAACAAAACTCCAAATTCAAGTAACTTTGACTGTATTGCCATGTAAATCCAGGGTTTATGAAATGAAATTCTCAATTCTAGGAACTGGAGATACCACTCTCAACCCTCCTTCTCACCCCCTTCCTCCTTCTCCCTCCTTCTCCATCATATAGCTGGGGTCATAAATCCAGGGTTTATGAAATGAAATTCTCAATTCTAGGAACTGGAGATACCACTCTCAACCCTCCTTCTCACCCCCTTCCTCCTTCTCCTTCCTTCTCCATCATATAGCTGGGGTCTCCCTGTACAGGGTTATGCAAACCAGTAACTACGAAGGGCACTGATATTTTTCCTAGCTCAAAATCTTATCTCCACTCTCCTGCCAGGGTGTCTGAATTTCCTGTTTAGCCAAGACAGGCACATCAGAAAGTAAAGAACCAGGATTTTTTTCCAGTTGGGAATAAAGGCAGATGAATTATGAGAATGAAGAAATGAAGTAACAAATGCAGAGAAGTGGCAAAGACCAGCTATAGGCTGAGGAGAAGACAGTAGCGGCCAATGGGAGTAGAAAGCAGGGCACATTTGCAAAGACAGTTCACAACAGTTTACTGAAGACTCTGAAAGTGCATCTATAGTGACAGATTTTGTTGTCATGGGACAGCAATCTACTTAAGGCACCTGACCAGAGTACGACATGATCAAAGTGATTCGTTAAGCAAAGGGTACATTGGAGTAGGCAAGATTATTAAAGACAAGAGGACTGTCTGGAAGGAAATGTCCAGGCAAGATATGATGAGGGCATGAGCAAGGCACAAGCAAAGGGAAGGGAGACAAGAGAACCTGGTGGGTGCAGAACAACATTAAAGGAGGATTTGGATATGACTTCAGGGGACAAGAAGGCCAAAGGAAAGGTTTTAGGGAGAAAAGGTTGACTTGAGGCTTCTTTAAGCTATGGCAGAAAGGAAGAGATTGAACCAACTCCTGAGAAATAAGAGAATCAAGGCAAAAGAAAAAAATTCATTTATTGAACACATATTATGTGGCAGATCAAGGTTAGATATTTTAAACAAATATCAACCCTCTAAAAGAAAAATCTATACCTTTTTAATCTTGAGGTTTCCAGTACTCAACACATAGTAGGGACCCAATAAATGTTTGTTGAATGCATGGTACAGAGGCAGGAAGAAAGCTAATCTTGGAGAGACCAAAGGACATTTTCTCAAAGGCAAAAGG
Organism: Pedetes capensis; assembly: GCA_007922755.1. Lineage (NCBI taxonomy): Eukaryota > Metazoa > Chordata > Mammalia > Rodentia > Pedetidae > Pedetes > Pedetes capensis. Next base: position 18,989 of record VMDO01021191.1, read on the forward strand.
GAAGGAAAGGAGTGCTAAAGAAATGAGAGCAGCAATCGTGATGGCTCAGTGAGCCAACACCAGGACTTTTACCAAGATGAAAGGAAGGGATGTGGGTTCTGGGAATGATATGGTTAAGGCTTTAGGAATAAAATATTTTAAATAGTGAAATAAGGACTCACCTGGACATGCGTAAAATTTTCCCAGTAGCTGTAGAGGACTAGCTAATGTTAACATGACTTTATAGATGACTATTTACTGATTCCCACAGCAATACCTCCTTAGATAAGGATTAACAGTAGAAAAAGCAAGATAGAAATAATTCAGTTTTCTAGTCCTATTTTTCCCAGTGTACAACTTCATCATGTATTTGTCATACAAGTTTGAATTTTTCTTTGTTTGTTTTTTTGAGTCTCTCCCAATACAGAGAAATCTTCTCAAAGATAAAACCTATGTCTTTTGCCTCTGTGTATCTCCAGTTCCTAATGTAGTATCCAGAATATCATCAGTGCTTAGTTAGAATTGCTGGAACTATGAATCAAGGTGTGCACACCAGCAAGTAGGAACAATGGAAATGCAGTGTTAAACAGCAGACTCCAAGGTAACAGATTGTATATTAGTCCAAAGCACATCTTTAGACAGTGTATAAAATGAAGATAGAATGATCATAAGTAGATCATAAAATAGGGAAAGGAGTTGGCTTCAAGGAACAAAATGGTAGATTTTAGCATATCATCACTATTCACTCATTTTGGCTATAAAAAAATAGCAGCTGTAGCAATATATTCAGATATAACAAATTCTGATTTTAAAAAAGAAGAGATGCATTTTATTGTTGTGTTAGGAAAGAAAACAATTTTTGGACCATAAGTACAGAGCTCAACTGCCATTGGCCACATCAACATCATATGTCCATGCTTTAGCTGTAAAGTGACCTGGGAAAACTACTCTTTCAGCAAAGAAGAAATGTCAATGGTGTTTGTGTGTGGCGGGGGGGAATGGCTGAATGATAGTTAACAAGTAGCATTCTCAAGAGGAGGTGAAGGAATAGTGATCACATTTTGGCTTTTATGGCTTGGAAAAGCCTCGGAATCACTGTCTATCCTACTGCTCTAACCATAATCCCATGAAATTTGCTTCCAGGTATGTGGATCATATAATTCAATTCCCTATATCTGATTGGACACCTAGCCAAGATAGTCATATGATATGGCTCAAAATGATAACCAAATCAGCCAGATTCTTTTCCAACTATTTATATTAAGGGTATTGTAGCAAGGATAATATATTCCCATATACATACTATGTGCTCTGTTTCCCTGCATTTCTTTGTAGTCTTTCCTTTATTTAACAAGAGATATTTGCCATGTCTCAAGAAAATTAGTATTATTAAAGCAGGAATGCAAATGGAAAGAAAGGCATAACTTTTCTATTGTCTGTATCCTTTAGTTAAACCTCTTTTTTCTTAAGAAATACCCAGTGACATTTCTCCATGTATTGCTACTAATATTACTGAACCATAACAGGGAATAAAACCATGCACTATTTGAGTACCAGCTAGATACCAAAGGACTGTGCAAAGGGATAAAATTCTTGAAGTCAATACCACCAGTAGTAAAAAAACACTTGTTGGGCCTGACAGGTATTTCATTTAAGGCAGACAACAACTCTATGAAGATGGTACAACCATGACCCCCCACCGTATAGGTGCAGTTTTCAAATGATCTAGGAAGAGGACATTGTTGACTGCCTACCCTGCATCCACCTCACTGTCCTCTCTCTGACATTACTACAAGTGTTAAAAAAACATTACTCCAACCCAGGTTTTTAACCCAGCCTGGCCTTCAGGACAAACCTCAATGCATCTAAAGACAATGCCGCCACCAGCACCATCAGCAAGTAATTAGTTTCAGGCCTATGACAATTTGCACATGGCATTTCCTTAAACACAGAGACTCTTCAAAAATGGGAATATGATCTAATCCAGCCGTCATTTTCTCTGTGCATAGTAATCTGCAGGCACGAAGCTCACAACTATAAGAGGAATTTGCTGTAGTGTCAGGAGCATTTGGGCAGTAAATAATAAGTTACCTAACTAAGTGTGGCTCACACAATTAGGACAATACATTGTTTCATGAACAGAAGGCCTAATGTTAGGTAGGTGGTTTGGGGATAATTTAATAGCTCAATAGTGTTATAACCAGCCCAAAGTTTTCATCTCTTTTTTTCCCTCCATGCTTAGCATACTGACTGGATTCCACAGCTTCAAGTATCACAGAAAGATGCAACAGTGGCTGCTCAGAGAAGTAGCACATTTACTCCTGTGTATCTCCTTCCATTGTGGAGAAAACTTTTCAAAAATCACCCAGAAGACTTTCCCTTACCTCTCATTGGCCATGGTTACATCAATGTCTATGACTAGCCCAATTTCTAGCAGGAATAATAGAATTATCCTGATTAGTTCAATTAATATTCTCTTTTAAGTTGTGAAGGGTTGGACTTCCCTCAGTATGTAAAAAAGATAAATGCTTAACAATATCTGAGCTATCCAGAAAATTATAAATGCTGGTGTGGGGAAGGTGATGTGCATGCACAGCCAAGTACCCGATGGTGAACAGAGGAAGGCACATGGACTTTTTAAAGGAGGGATATATGGGGAAAAAAGAGCAAGAGCCACTGGATTCAGTCATCTCACCTTGAATTTCTAGTTATGTCAATACATTTCTTCATTTTTTAAGCTTTTCTGAGTCAGATTGTCCATTACTTGCAGCTTAAAGCATCCCAACAGGTGTAGTGGCAGAGGCAGAACTCAAACCTAAGACATCAGTCTTCTGATTTTGGACTGGGAGTTATACCGTCAGTGCTCCTAGTTCACAGGCCTTCAGACTCAGACTGTAGTTTGCAACACTGGCTTTCTTGGATATCCAGCTTTTGGATAGCAGGCCAGGGAACTTCTCAGCTTCTGTAACCATGTGACCCAGTTCTTTATGGTAAATCCTACATATGTATGGTACCATTTCTCTGGAAACCTTGCCTAATACAGTAATTACATTTAATATAAATGTGCATATGTCAAAGATATTCTCATTTTACATGGCCCTGTACTTTATATTAATACAATCACATTGTATACATTCTTCTACAACTTGCCTTCTCTGTTCACTGTTATACCTGTGTCAAAAGTCTGGTTCTGAAACTCTATAGTTTATGTGTTGCTTATATGTGGATTATCTGGTCCAAATATAATGAGAATGAATCTAGGAAATACATCTCTATAATGATTTTCTTTATGATATCCTTAAATATTTTTTCTTTGCTTCCAATGAAATGCAATAACATCCAAGCATGATTACTCTGTAGTCTGAGGAGAAAGGAAATGTTAGAAGCCTTTGTTCCTATGTAGATAGAAAGACATGTCAGGAAAGGGTATCACTATTTAAACTCTTGATATATCTTTCTTTTAAAGATATTTTAAAACCATATAAACAAATTTGTCCTGAAAGCACTCCTGAGAAAGAGGTTCTTTTAGCCCAATTGAATAAGTGATGCTGAAGTTTGTTGGATCATCCCAGATCACACAGACTGGCTTTGATTCCTGCTCTAAAATGGCATATACTCAACTTAGCTGCCTCATACAGCTTTCATCTTTGATAGAGTAGTTAAAGCCTACATTATTGTAAGTTCTGGCACTAAAAAGCTATTTCAGCAACTGAATGGACCAATGCTCCAAATCCCCTTGGACAGTTTTATCAGTTATGGTCCATTTGGCTGGCAGTAAAAGAAACCCAATGGTGTTAACAATAGGGAAATTTATTATCTCACAAAGAAAGAAGTCTAGAGGGAGGTAGTTGATTCAGTGACTTATCATGGTCATCAACAGCCAGGTTCTTTTTAACTCTGCTATGTCTTCCTCAAGACCAGAATTATTTTCAGGTTGGCAGCAACAGAGCTGCAGTAGTTCCAGACATCACAACCAAACATGTTAGCATTCAGAGGAATATGTCTTTATAACTCTCTCTCAGGAGGGCTCCTCAGAACTTCACTTCCACCTCCACCGGCCAGCTTTGTCTCTAGATCAGAGCTGAGTCACATGTCCATTACTGAACTAAACATCACAAGGGAATGATATTCACATTTTTGTCAATTCCACTTTCCTCCCTAGGCTTGGGACTGGGGCCAGCTTCCTCTGAAACACAGGAGTACACTGGGCAGGAAGGAATACCTAAATAAGTCAGGGTTCTGGTAAGAAAGGAAAAAAGGAAAGGATATGGAGTAGGTAAACCCAAAACATTCACCAGAGTCAATCCTCTTTAAACCTCAGGCTACCTGGTATGGGTAGATTTCAGAGACAAGGAAGGGAATTCCAGCTTTGCTTCAGCCCCATGACAGATTTTGAAAACTCTGTATCTACCCACCCTCAAACTTCTCTACTTCAATTCCCCAAAGCCAGCATGTTTCTGATTTGTAACGCTCCACTGGCACAGCTGATCATCAATACTTGGTTGTTCATGGCCCCAAATAAAGAAGAATTTGGATCAAGATATTAGAGTTTGGGGGAAGAAGAGGATCATCAGGAAGGTGGGAGGGGGGACATGATGGACATTGGGGGGTGAACAGGAGTGATGTACAATGATGTACATGTATGAAAATGTCATAATGAAATCCATAAATTTGTACACTAACTGAAAAAATTACTAATAAAAACATTTTAAAAAGAATGACTCTTTTATGTCCAATCTAGCACAAGGTGATTTGCAGACTTCAGAACATTGCCTCTAATATTAAATGACAGATTGATATTCAATATTTTCTTGAAGAATTCTTTAATGTCTAATGCAAAATGTAAATTATATGGAATGCTTCATTTCTAGACCAGCATGGAAAAAAATAAATCTGACTTCAAATAGGGAGTTTAGATTAACTTGAAAGTTATCTATCTTTTTCAAGTGATAGCTAGGTATTTGTCAAATGCTATAGACAGACACATCTAGACATTCTGCAGGAAATTTGCCTAATCCAAAAGTTTGCATATACCTTTATTTTCACATTTAAATGTATTTAAAAATAAGTAGATGTACTGGGCACAGTGGCACACGCCTGTAATCCCAGCAGCTCGGGAGGTGGAGGCGGGAGGCAGGAGGATCGAAAGTTCAAGACCAGAGGCAGTCTGTGTAATTGAGACCCTATCTCAAAAAGTAAAAAAAAAAAAAAAAAAGAGCTGAGGGTGCAGCTCAGTGGTCCAGCACTTGCAAAACATGTGGGCACGAGGCCCTAGGTTCAATCCCCAGTACCAAAAAAAAAAAAAAAAAGTAGATGTTAAAATGATGCCACTAAGCCAGGCGTGGTGGTGCATGCCTGCAATCCCAGTGACTTAGGATGCAGAGGCAAGAAGATCAAAAGTTGGAGGCTAGAGGCAGCCCGCATAACCTAGTGAGACCCTGACTCAAGATGAAAAACAAATTACAAAGGGGCTGGGTTGCAGTTCAGTAGTATAATGCAGCAAAATTATGTGTGAGGCCCTGGGTTTAGTCCATCAGTACTGCAAAAAAGAAATAACAAAAATAAATAAATAAATAATGATGCTACTATACCTGAAGACACCAGTTCCTTTTAGATAGAAATTTAAAAGATTGCCTCAGTTAGTGTGAGACAACTGTCAAAAATAAGAAGGTACTGAGAAAATATATAATGATGAGATGCTGGTCAGGTACACTATAAATTCTTCTCAACTGCTTCTACTGCTAGATTTAGATTCCTGTTAACTAAACTACAACCCAGCTCTTTAAATTATAAGGAGTCTCCAAAACTGCAAAACTTCCCAGTGAAAGGAGATTTTTGATGTCTCAATGAGTTTTCTATCAATCTCTTCTAACCTTGTAATAAGACTCGGCTACATGCAATGTGTCATTACACTTTCCCAAAGCCTCACAAATTTTTGAAATTTATGTGAAAATTACACATGGTCTTCTCACATAGCTTTAGCATTAGCTTCACAACAGTTTTGTTTTCATACTTAACAATTCCAGTATGTATTTTCTCCCCATCCCGTCCAAATACTAGAGGGTTGAACCCAGAGCCTCACACTTGCTAGGCATGTGCTCTACCACTGAGCTGCACTTCCAGCCACTTTTTACACTTTTTTATTTTGAGACAGGGTCTTACTAAGTTGTGCAGCTTCCCTCTGACTTTGAATTCACAACCTTCTTGCCTCAGTTTCCTGAGTCAATGGGACTACAGATGTGGGCCTGGCAATTTCAATATGGATTTCTTTCAAATATAGATTCACTCTTAAGAATCCAAAAGTAGAGCTGAGCATGGTGGCTCGCATCTGCAATCCCAGCACACAAGAGGCTGAGGCAGGTGAGTTTGAGGCCAGCCTGCAATACATAATGAGTTATACAGCAAGACCCTATCTCAATACAACATGAAAAATAAAAATAAATAACTTTATTTATTTATCTTTTTGCGGTACTGGGAGTTGAACCTAGGGCCTTGTGCTTGCATGCTTTGCAGTGCTGGACCACTGAGCTGTAGCCTCAGCCCCATTTTTTTTAAACTTTTTGAAACAGGGTATCGCTAAATTATGTAGACTGCCTCTGGTCTCGCACTTGCCATCCTCCTGCTTCCACCTCCCGAGTCGCTGGGTTTACAGGCTTGCACCACCGTGCTGGGCTCAATAAATACATTAAAAAAATCTGGTAGTAGGGCTGGAAATGTTGCTCAGTGTAGAACACATGCGTAATATTCACAGGGCTCTGGGCTTGATCTTCAGTACACACAAACACACACACACAAAATCCCACAGTATTTTTGATGTACATTGAGGAGAAATGTCTTTGCACTTAAAGAAATGAAACCTATAGATTTCATCCACATACATGGTAGTTGGCTGTTGGAAAGCTGTTAATTTGCTTTTTCCTGAACTATTTGTAGAAGAGATGCCTGATTGGAGACAGCCAAATGCAGTTACTACATTAGGCTCCAATAGATTGAGAGAATTTCCATGACCCCCAACATGGAATATGATTTTTAAGCCATTTTACTAGCTAGTTATTATGACTCCTTTTGCATTCTACCATTGTTTCCCTCACCAGAAGGCTTTCCAAACTAAACTGTGTATTTTGAATAGCAGATAGCGGTGGGAGAAGTGTATACCACATGGCCTTCATGACAGTCACCTGTGGAAGAGGGGGCTGGTGTACAAGGCACTTAGGCAATAAAATGAGATGACAGAGAAAACAGGAGGCAGAGAGAGGTCACTCAGAATTTCAGATTTGTTCATGTTTCAGTGAGATTCACTCTCTTATTTCCTTTTACCATTTTCTTTCCTTTCCCCCTTTTTTGTTCCCCCTTCAGTCTTTGAAATGTAGAAAAACACTTTTTCAAATTCTCATAGTTCAAAGAAAAGACAACTGTGTCCATTATGGTGTTTGCTATCTGCTCTCTGCCACCTCCCACACGCACATCTCTTACCTACTAAAAGTCAAAACCCAATAAAACTCTTTCTAGGCAGAGCAGCTGTTTCTCCCTCCCCATTCTCATCCATATGCCTAACAACTTTCCAGAAGAATAAGAACTGCCTGTGGATCACTAGACTTTAATATAAAGATAGGAATTCTGATCAGTAAGTACTTAAAATTTGTGCAGAATTAAGGCAGCTCTTAAAAGAGAAGACAAGGCTGTGGAAACCGAGTGCCTCCTCTGGCTGGACTTGGGAGTCAGTTTGAGGTTGAGAGGCCACTGTAAAAAAAGTGGAAGAGGATTTGGGGGAAGGGAGATATACAAGGTCATCCACTCTAGAAATATGTGTGACAAGTATAAAACATTTAAAAATATTATTGCACTAGTTAATATAAATAAAAGGAATGAAAGGAAAAAAATCTAAGTATACTGGGAGTTACAAATTAGATCAACTTGAATATTTTCTAAGACTCCAACAAAGATCTGAATTATTTTTTATTTATTTTGCTTAATGGACTGGTGTTCTTTCTGTGAGCCTATTTGCCCTGGATTTTACTCCAGTTACACATCTTGACATCCACAATGCTGAGAAGTTGATGTCATTTAGTAAACTTCAGGACTGAGATTAGAACTGGGTCTGTGACTATTATGGATGAAGTTCGAAATGACAGGATAAATATACTTTATATTAATAAAAATGCTCCCCAAGAAAACCACTGAATTCTTATCACTTTAACATACAATTTTATAGAGGTAATCGTGTCACATGCTTACTTTCATAAGGTACTAAACTAAGTTATGCGCTTCTAGATGGAATGTGAGAAAGCATAAAACCTCTGTGACGAAGCAGTGGGATGAAGGCAAAAATGGCAAAATATATTTATCCTTCCAGCAACAGCAGTAGAGCATCTGGGCATCAAGGACTGTGCTAGGTGCAATGTATAATAAGGAAATGTGGTTAGAGGATGTGAAAATCAGAAATTCCAAGTTAAGTTAGGGTAAGGTAAATGCATTTTTATCCCTATGAATATATAAGTTGACAATGATACAAGAAGGACCACTTGCAAAACTAGGGAAAATGTGTTTGAGCTTTTCAATTTTAATCATCTCCCCATGTGGCAGGTCATGCTGTTCTTCTTTTGGGGATGCTGATCCCTTTCTTTTTGGAAGCTTCTTGCTTCCTGAGTCCAGACCTGTGGAGGTTCTAACAGGTTCTAACAGAAAGCTCCATGTGATATGGCCCCATTCAATTGAGTTCAGAGATGAGCGTGTGATGCAAACCAGGGAGGGATTTTGGCAGAAGATTTGCTTCCCACCATGTAAAGAAGTTTGTCTGGAAAAAAAAATGTTGAAACTGTTGTGCAAAAAGAAAAGGCAAGAGATGGAAAGAAAGAGAGGCCTGGCAGGCCCTGGGTCTTATGTGTCTGGCTTAGTCACACCTTGATTTCTCCTACAGACACTTAAGCAAACGAAATCTCATGTTTTACTAAATTGGTATGAGGTGGGGGTTTTGTCACTAGTAATCAAAATATTTCAAACTAATATGTTGTTGTTGTTAGGTGCTGTCAAGTTGTGTCCAACTCATAGTGACCCTTGTGGGGTTTTCAGTGACGGATGATTTCAGGATTGCTTCAGGAGTGGATTGCCACATTCTTCTCCTGGTTTTGCAGTTCTGGAGATCGAACCTGGGGACTGAGAGAGTACAGAGCAGCACTAAACTCCAGCCCCAAACTAATATGTATAACTAATATTTACAACTTAGTAAGTTTAAAGTGGGTTAAGTCAGCAAAGTCCTTTGCTAAACCAAAGAATTATAAGTCTTACCAAAGATTATATATATATTCAAATGAGATAGTGCATCAGATGAGACTGTGAACATTAACACTGTAAATGTAGTCCACTGTATGAGATGTGACTGTTTTTGCTGTGATGAACTCAGAGGAGGCAAGAAGCAAGAGTTACAGACATGCTGTTGCTGTACTAGAGGAATGCAGCTTGGAATGATTAAGAGAGTCAAAGAACATTCCTCAGTCAGATGGGGAGAAAATTATGGCTGTGTTAAGTGAACTTACAGAAATTATTCAGACCAAAGTCAACAGAGTTATCTTGCTACAAGACACTGCAAATAAAATCCTGATAGAGCAAATAGATTACCTCCTTATGGAGTTAATGTGAAAATTTTTGGCAACATGAGAAAGCAAGCAGAAGAAATACACTTCTACAGGTAATTAACTCTTCTCTGAAAATTCTTCAGTTTCTCCAGGGGTCTCAGGATATGAGATGGACATTTAATTCAACTCTGTGTATATTAGTGATATCTGTGCATAGTAAATACTCAAAGAAGTTGCATTGTTAGATCACTGGAGAACTTTAAAAATAATCTTAACAATTATGCAAAGAGTTCTGGCAGGTTGTCTCAGGTGAAGAATCCAGTGTTAAAATTGCATTTGTAATTTTTGGCTGTGTGAACTTGAAGTCACACTCTTTGAACTGATGATGTACTTTGCAAAATTTGGCAAGTTGTTCAGCCATTTGCAGTAGCTACAAAGGCATCATCACAATGTTTAACCAAAGTTTGAAAGATCATCTGGGACATCTCAGATTATTGCCAATTGAAAGCCATAAGACTGATCTTAAATGAAACTTTAAAAATGCCACGTGGCACTCTCAGAAGTGGAAATGGAAAATGAACAAGTAGACCTTTCTTCTCACCCCTGTGTCTCCTAACTGCCACATGAAACAAACAAACAAACAAACAAACAAACAGGAAGAGCATTCAAACACTGGACATCATCTCCAGCCAAGATCATCTCCATGCTAGCTATCCTCTTCTGTGAGTTGCTTTCCCCTCCACCCCTGCTCTCACCTCCAACATAGAGTAAATTGTTGCCTGTGTGGAGGTCCTGTGACACAGTGCTCATCCTCTACTGTTGTTTGTTCTCTATTGTACCACAGGCACCAAAACAAGTGTTTCTTTCCCACGTATGACTTTGTGCACAGTACTAAGCTTTATTCATTGTTCTTTGAGATCTAGGATTTGGATGCAAAAATATTTGGTGAATTTTTGATTTTCCTCATGTAGAAAAGACACCTGTTCCCCACTGAGAAGTTGAGCATTGAGCCCTGGGTAATTTTTTTTTTTTTTTTTTTTTTTTTTTTTTTTTTTTTTTTTTTTTTTTTTTTTTTTTTTTTTTTTGGTACTGGGAGTTGAACCCATGGCCTTGCGCCTGCATGCTCTGCAAGGGCTGGACCACTGAGCTGCACCCTCACTGCATCTTTTTTACTTTTTTGAGACAGGGTCTCTCAAAGTTACACAGACTGCAGCTGGTCTCGAATTTGCCATCCTCCTGCCTCCACCTCCCGAGATGCTGGGATTATAGGTGTGTGCCACCGAGCCCAGCTGAGCCCTGGGTAATTTTAAAAGGGCCCCACCTCCATCAAGATCTTCAGAGAAGTTTTCTTTGTCCAGGTATATGTGTGTCACTAGTAAACATACTCAAGAAGAAGACAATGACATTTTAAAGGCAACTGATACTTTCAAGCTTCAGAGAAGACAAATCATTTAACTTAAAAAAGAAATAAGTGAGCCAGTTGAAGTGACAGCAGTAGAGGATGACTTGGGGTGAGCAGAGGGCTTTTCTCAGATGAAGTAGAATGCACCTCTGTAAGGCTGTTGGTCACGGGGTGGTGCCACAGATCATTTCAAATCTCGACTACACTAGGGCATTTGAGATATCCCACAAATCTGATTTAACATTTTTGTTGTAGTTAAGTCTGTGTCTGACTCATAGTGACCCTATGTACAACAGACGAAACACTATTGTCAGTGCTTCTCTGCTATTCACATGGCTTTCAATAGATAATAGTTTTTTTTTGAGAGTGGGTTGCCGGGTCCTTTCCCAAATCTACAGCACCTGGTGTTCCCTGGTGGTCTCCCATCCAAGTACTAACCAGACCTGGCCCTGCTTAGCTTCAGAGATGTGATGGGATTGGATGCCACAGTGGTATGGCTGCAGGCGACTCAGCATAGGGAGTGTAATTTATCTATCCATACCTTAGAGTATTAAGAATTTTTCTTTTAGAAAAACTGAAGTATCTAAACTGGTCTTGAAGCTCACTGATATTTGACTATTCTTCAAAGTGTCAAATACTCTATAGTAAACAGCTTAGGGGTCATATTTCTTTTAAAGCTATCAAAGAATAAAACATACTATAGTCTACCTTTGAAGAAAAGAATTAACAGAAGACAGATACTTGTCTTCTATCCAGAGCAACTGTTTAGAAATCATAGAGCTTTGATAAAAAAAAATCAAAGGATTTACTGAACAGTGATTTCTGGAGAAATATCAGAAAGATCCAAGCCTTACTCCATAGCTTGGGAGCAAGAAAGTTGCTCCTTCCTTTCTGGATGGGGATAAAGTACTAAAGAACTGTTTTCTTCTATCTTGTAATCCATGACAATGACAGTGCCTAGTTGGCAGCAGTTAGAGGGCCCCTCACAGTCTAGTCTTCAGCCTGAGTGCTGCCCACTGATGCCCTATCCAGCCAGCACCAGATGCATGTCCAGTGGAAACACTCACACCCTTGAAAGGGGGCTCCTTGTTTAATTTGTAACGTGTGCTCCCAAGAGTTTTCTGTTTGGATGTCAACTTATCTGGGAGTAAATATGGAACTGATGGGTTCAGAATAAATGGACGTTTGTGAAACTCTCAAAGGCAAACAAAGCCCTTAACTCTAGGCTACCTAGGAGAATGATGTCATTTCCTGGCAAAGCTAGTAAATTTTAGGCAATGAAATTATGGAAGATTGATCAGTTATGAATACCAAATGCTAACTGGAAGTTAGTTCTCTGGTAACTCCAACTCCCAGAATGTAGCCAGAAATGGGAAAACAGAGATAAAAGGCTCTTAAAAAGAAAAATCAAAGCCTGTGTACTTTCCTCCTAACAACAACAACAACAACAATAACAAACCCTTAGCTACTGCTTAAATTTATTTATCTATTTATCTATTTATTTATTTATTTATTTATTTATTTATTTATTTATTGCAATGTTGGGGATCAAACCAAGAGCCTCACGTATGCCAGGGAAGCATTCTACCATTGAGCTAGTCTTGGATTCTTAATTTTTAACCGAGATTAACAGAGTTGATAATCAGCAATTTGTGCAGCAGATGCTAAGAAGCACATTAGTAGACCCAATAACTACTGGCAAAAGATGAAAAATATTTTAATGCTAGTTTTAAAATTTCAAACATTGAAAGTCTTTGCAGTGTAGGAGTAAAATCAAGTTAGAGTTTCAAGCCCTACATGTGTCATGGTCATAAGGACATCACTGCACTAACGCCTGCTAGTTTCCATCATATTACCAATGGACATATTAGTCACGAGTCTAAAAGAAAATCATTCAGTAATATTCTACCTATTGCGTTAAAGACAGAGAAAGATTTAATCATTTCAGAAAGAGGCAAGAGTAGGAAGGAGAATTTTCACCCTGACTTTTTAATCTTAGGACCATGTTGTCTTAGTCTGTTTGGACTACCATACTAGAATACAGCAGACTGGCTGGCTTAAACAACAGAAATTTGTTTTCTCAGTGATCTGGAAGCTGGAAGTCCAAAACAAAGGTGCCAGCAGGGTTGGCCTCTGGTGAGGGCTCCTTTTCTGGCTTGCAGGTGGCTGGCTGCCTTCTCACTGTATGCTTGCATGGTCTTTTCATCTGCACATTTGCCCTCCTGGAATTTTCCTTATAAGAATCCCAGTCCTGTCAGATCAGGTCCTCCTCCTTATGACCTCAATTAACCTCAATTATCTCCTTAAACTCCTTATCTCCAAATAAAGACACATTGGGGATGAAGGCTTCACTATATGGATTTGAGGAGGGATGCAATTCAGTCCACAATATATGTGGATATAACTTAAAAATACATCAAAAAATGAAAAAGAAAATATTATCTATCACCTCCTCCTCCAATTTATGCAGCACCTACTATGTGACAGGTTTTGGTAGCATTTTAGAAAAATTAATCACAAATAAGAACTCACATTACAGTTACAAAAATAAAAACAAAATATTTTTTATATTTAACTTAATTTCTTGGAAAATGCAGTCATTTTCTAATGGTTCTTAAAAGTTGCTGTGTCAAATATAATATACAATGTACCAAATATAGCATACAATATTGCAAATATTCTTCTCTTTTTCCATCCCTATTTCTTATTCCTTTTTCACCTTCTCAATTCTTCTTCTCCTCTTACTTCTTGCTTGCATTTTCGGTAACTTTTCTGTGAAATCCTCAATTTGATTGTTCTTGATTATTGTGCCTCATTTGAGACGTAGCCTAGAGAGCTGGGCATGGTGGTACACCTGTAGCCCTGGCTATTTGAGAGGCTGAGGCGGGAGGATCATTTGACCCCCAGTGTTCAAGGCCAACATGGGGAACATAGTAAGATCCTGTCTCACAAAAAAGAAAAAAGAGAGCGAGCAAAAGAAAGAAAAAAATATACATAGGAATAGGTAAGCCTTGAGATTAGTGAAAGTTCTAGTTCAATCTTCCTTATTTAAAGCTATTTAGGGTTCAGTAAAAATCCTACATTTACCTCACCCTATTGCTTAGGTGGGGCTGGGATTTAGCTCAGTTGGTAGACCTCCTCTCTGCAGACTCTGAGGTCCCAGGTTTGATCCCCTGCACCCCATAATGGGGAGAATTATGTGGCAATACACTCTTGAGGCAATCCCCAAACAATCAGCCATTGAACACCCTATGAGGGTTGCTATGAATCAGACATGAGTCAATGGCACCTAACAATAACATTGCTCAAGTAGAGGACAGCAAATATTCTGATTTTACTTGGGATTGATTTGCTTCCCCTCTTTCTGCTTTCTCCACATTATTATTAATTTCCAGTTATCTGGATAAATCTTTGGCTTTCTGACTGACCTACAGAAATGTATCCAGTAAAGCATGATTTTGTACACATATTATTCTAGAAAAAGACTGCAGATGCATAATTCTGGTTTGACTCATTGTCATAAAGTCTACAGGGCCAAGAAGTCAAGGCAGGTAGTGACAACTCTGGGGCCAGTAGCTGTACAGTACAGTGTTCATGGCAGCAGACTGTATCACTCACCATTCTAAGGAGATTTTAGTTCTTGGGCAGTTGAGGGCAATTATTGAACAGGCCTAGTCATTTCAAGGAAATCTCTTAAAGGAATGGTTTTTTAACTTGGACTTGTGAGTTAAGGTTCCTGTTTTAAATTTGTTTTGCCAGATATCCATTGTATGCAGGGGAGCGCACAATTTCTGCTCTGTTACAATAAGCCTCCTGCACATGAGACAACCCAGGATGGGTTATAAATATCCCATAATTTGCTGAAAGTCTGCATGCACAGCTTTATATCAGGTTTTTCTCATTCTTCTTCAAATCTCCTGGCATTTCTCTTATCAAGATTCAACAGCAGCTGGTCTGTATCTCAGCTGCCTATTTATGCTTTAGTATAAGACCGAGAAAACATTTTACTGCTATAGATAACTTTCTAAAAACTTAGATCCCTTTTAATGTGGAAAGTTCAAGATCTGGCTGCTTAAAATTGTCAGTTAAGCAGTCAGTGTTGAAATTGCATTTACGGAGGGGGAAAGACAAGATTGAAATGGGGAGCAGATGTTACCCAAATGGCTTTCAATGTCAATTTTATAAACAAGGCATTGAAATTAATGGCCATAAAATTGACTTGAGCAAGTCCCAGGCTGATGATCAGCTGCAGTGTCAACGCACCTCTACGCTGACCCACCCACTCTTCATTTTCTAATAACAGCTCTCACAAGCAAAGATTTCCAATCATGTCAAAATGCTGGTGCTGATGGGGAGTTCACTGGGATGAAAACAGTCACAGATTGGAGTCCTATTCTCAATTTGCATTCTGGCCTCAGAATGTTCCTCATCTGTTTAAATTTCTGACTGTCTGGCAAAAAGATAAACTTGCCTTTTAAATGTGCCTGATAAACACAAAGTTCTTGAGAGCTAAAATTTAGTGATATGGGGCCTTTTGTGGCTTACAGGCTATTTCAACCAGAGATGCTTATCTTGCAAAATGTCCATGGCTCTAACATGCACACTGTTTTTAATATCTAAAATTCACTGCAGTGGGGGCTGTCGATGTCAACATTGAAATGCTTATTTTGCAGCTTTACTAGTTCAAGGATGGCATATGTCCCATTTTAATAAATGACAGGAGAGGTGGGCAGCACCTTACAATTGGGGAGTTAGAGGTCATCTGTCCAGTGATTCCAGGTGGCAGCTTTACAGCTGGTTCTAGGCTGAGTGTAAAGGAGCTTTTAAAATTACTATGACATAGGTCCTGTACCTTGGACACCTGAAGCAGGTTCTAGGGGTCTGAAGTTTTTAAAGCTCCCTCAGTAATTATGATGAGTAGGCAAGGCTGGGAGTCATTGTTCTAAATACAACCTTTCCTCCAATATAGACAACTTCACAATTTACTATTCACTATCTAGTTTTCCAAACCACACTAAAATTTCCCAAGGTTGTGGGCAAAAAGAACATAAGAATAGACCCCTAAAACACATGCAACTGGGTAACATGCATTAACAAAAACAGTAACAAAAGAAAAACATTAGCATGCCTTTAAAACATTAAAATATAAAAGCATGGACACATTGTATACTCTAGATTCTAATCCACAACCTTTCAACAATTTTAGAGGGCTACAAAGCCAGATGTGCATTAGAATGGCCTGTGGATTGTGTTCCATGCTGAGAGCTATGCAGAGCTCTCCAAAGCTTTCCCCTGAAAATAGAATCCTAAAATTCTAATCTGCATCTAATTTTGTGGCCTTTAAAGGGTGCAGATTAGAACCAAGAATATGTGATAATGTACGTCTTAACCTTAAAAAAAAAAGATGCAGTTACTTTGATGGAAGGGAATATGGCAAAGATTAAGGCTACTGAGCTTTAAAAATCACAATGATGGGAACAATTATATAAATATTTCTAAGAATCCATGGTTAAACTGAGCCAAAATAAATCAGGGCTGAATGGACCAGGGGCTGGGATTTAGCTCAGTTGGTAGAGCGCTGCGCTGCAATCTTTGAGGACCCAAGTTCAAGTCCCAGCACTGCAAAAATGGGAGAAGGACCTGGCAATCCACTCCCAAGGCAATCCCGAAACAGTCAGCCATTGAAAACCCTATAATGGTCTCTATGAGTCAGATGCCGACTCAAGGGCACCTAACAACAACAAATGGACCAGGGATCAGCACTGTTCTCCATGGCTTGCTCTGCTCAGCTGTGTGATGACACATTGCACTCAGGTATGATTGCTTTTTAAAAAATAATACACATAAATTTTTATATTACATATATTCTAATTTTTCTTATATCTTTAAGATATTCCTTCATGTCACTGGGCATAGTAGTGCATGCCTGTAATCCCAGCAGCTCAGGAGGCAGAGATGAGAGGATTGCAAGTTTGAGACGCAAGGCAGTGTGTGTAATTTAGCGAGACCCTGTCTCAAAAAAAAAAAAAAAAAAAAAAAAAAAAAAAAAAAAAAAAAAAAAAAAAAAAAAAAAAAAAAAAAAAA
>VMDO01021192.1:0-35902 GCA_007922755.1 Pedetes capensis
GTCCTTCAACTGCTGTCTGGACCCCATCACCTCGATCCAGCACTGCCCAATCCAGTGGAAGATCTCCAAGCAAGCTGACGCATCAAGACCAGGGGCCCCAAAGTGCCGAACGCTACAAGCAAGCCATGAAGAGCCCCCCAATTCCTCCCATCCTTGGGAAGGAGGGAGGCAGAGAAGGCGAGCTGTGAGAGTCAAGACCACCGGACCTCCAGCCCAGCGGAACACCAACTGCTTGTAGCTATGCCTTTAAGGCTGAGCTGTACCACCAGTGAGCCTGCAGCATTCCATGCACTTGAGCACTGGACAGGGGCTGCTTGCTGGTTGCACCCCACTTGGGTGCAACCCAATAAACTTTCCCTCTCCTGTTTCCTGCAGAAGGTCTCCCAAGGTCCTTCTTTGGTGCCTCCGGTCACCACACCAATCCGGTCCAGTGGGTCCCCAATACCCACTTGGTGTCAGGGCAAGGCTCTGACCTCTGCCGGGCCTGAGCAGAGCCCCAACATATACTTTAAATTTTTTAGGCTCACTATTTCTTGTTGCTCTGTTTACCTAATTCTCTCTGTGTGTGTGTGTGTCTTTATTGTGCAGTCACTTTTTCATGTTTAGCTCCTTCCCCTCCTTCTTCCTAAAATTCATTTTCTTTCTAGATATTTTCTTTCCTTTTACTTCACCCTTGAGGCATCCTTCTCTCTCCCCTTTCTCTGCCCCCGATTCTTACACTGGCAAAGATTATTTATACCTTCACCCTAAGTATTTTGTAGTCTCACAGTTTATTCAATATTATCTTTCCCATTCTCTGTCCTACAGGCATTGGCATTAATTAAGTGATAAATTTTAAGTGTATTTCTATATTAGAATTAGTCAGATATTGTACCTGTTATAGCAATTTGTCTTCCTCTATAGAAGTGGCACTGGAGATTGTGATCTCAACAGAAATTTGCTCACTACGAAGACCACCAAATAAAACGGGAAGTGACATTTGCCTCTACAGGTGCACAAATCACAAATCAGAAACACAAAAAATATGAAAAAGCAAGGCAATGCATCTCCTCTGAAAGACCATGATTCTTTAACCACTGAATCCAAAGATACTGAAACAGTTGAAATATCAAAGAGTTTAAAAGTTTACTTGTAAAATGATCAGTCACTTCAAAGAGGACTCAAATGAGCAAATGAACAAAATCAGGTAATCAATATAGGACCTAGGTCAGAAAGTCACCAATGTAGAACACAAAACGAGCAAAATGGATGAGAAATTCAGCAAGGAAACTAAGGTTTTGGAAAAAAAAAAAAAGAAATGTTGGAAATGAAGAACTCAAAAAAACAAAACAAAACAAAATAAAAAACACAGTGGAAAGCATTACCAGTAGACTAGATGAAGCAGAAGATAGACTATCAGGGATGGAAGACAAGGTTGAGGAAACACTACATTCAGATATCAACAAAAAAAAGAATATGATCACAATTTTCAAGAACTCTGGGACATGGTTAGGAGACCAAACCTAAGAATCTATGGACTAGAAGGAGCTGAGATAAAACCTAAAGGCATAGAAAATTTATTCAGTGACATTATAGCAGAAGATTTCCCAAATCCTGGAAAGAAATGGATATCCAAATACAAGAGGTATTTAGAACAACAAATAGGCATAACCAGAAAAGTAACTCCCCATGACATATAATAATTAAATTATCAAGATTACAGAATAAAGAAACAATATTAAAAGCCACAAGAGAAAACACCAACTCACTTACAAATGAAATAAGAATCACAGAAAACCTCTCAGCACAGAACCCTAAAATCTAGGACAGGATAGAAAGATATATTTCAAGCCCTGAAAATAAATAATTGCCAATCAAGGTTATTATATCTAGCAAAGTTAACATTTAAAATTCATGGAGAAGGCCAGGCATGGTGGTGCACACCTGTAATCCCAGTGACTTGGGAGGCAGAGGCAGGAGGGTTGCAAATTCGAGACCAGAGGCAGTCTGCATAATTTAGGAAGACCCTGTCTCAAGAAGTAAAAAATGGGCTGAGGGTACAGCACTTGCAAAGCATGCAAGCATGAGGCCCTGGGTTCAACCCCCAGTACTGCAATCAATCAATCAATCAATCAATCAATAAGATAAAATAAAATTCACAGAGAAAAAAAGACATTCCAAGACAAGCACACACTAAAGCAATATATGACCACCAAGCCAGCACTACAAAAGATTCTTAAAGGAATCTTACATACACATGAAGAAGAAAGACAATCTTTACCATGAGCACAGGAAAGAATAAACTCCAATGGAGGAATGGACCAGCTAAAGAGAACTAGGAAAGAATTGGTCATGTCTACCTCAAAAAAATAGCAAACCCAGTAAAATTAAAGGAGAAAGATAAGAACAAATATTATATGAACCAACCAGGAAAACACCCAATGCAACAACCAGCAAACCTTTCTCAGTAATAATGATAAATATAAATGGTCTTCATTCTCCAATTAAAAGACATAGATTGGTAGACTGGATTAAAAAACAAGAGCCAACAATTTGTTGTCTTCAAGAAACATCTCATTGGCAAGAACACCCACAGATTGAAATTGAGAGGATGGAAATTGATACACCAAGAAACTGGAAGCCAGAGAGAAAGAGAGAGAGAGAGAGAGAGAGAGAGAGAGAGAGGCCATCCTTTTAGCAGAAAAAGTAGACTTCAAGTTAAAACTAGTTCAAAGTACAAAGAAGGTTACTACATATTAATAAAGGGAACAGTCAACAAAGAAGATACTGTTGTTGTTAGGTGCCGTCGAGTCGGTATCTGACTCATAGAAACCCTCATAGGGTTTTCAATGGCTGACTGTTTCGGGATTGCCTTGGGAGTGGATTGCCAGGCCCTTCTCCCATTTTTGCGGTGCTGGGAATTGAACTCGGGACCTCAGAGAGCGCAGCACAGCGCTCTACCAACTGAGCTAAATCCTAGTGGCAAAGAAGATATAACAGATGTAAATATATATATACTGAACATTAGTGCACCCAACCTCATTCAAAAAACACTACTGGATCTAAGTGGACAGATACAGTAATAGTGGGTGACTTTAATACCCCACTCTCATCAATAGACAGAACAGCCAGACCAAAAAAAAAAAAAAAAAAATCAACAGAGGAACTTCAGGGTCAAACCCCACAGCAGATCAAATGGACTTAATAGATATATACAGAATATTCCTCCCAAAATCTACAGAATACACATTTATCTCAGCAGTTCATGGAACTTTCTCTAAAAGAGATCACACTTTAAGCCATAAGTCAAGTCTTAACAAATACAGAAAAACTGAAGTCATTTTGTGTATCTTGTTGTTGTTGTTGTTGTTGTTAGGTGCTGTCGAGTCGTGTCCGACTCATAGAGACCCTCATAGGGTTTTCAATGGCAGATTGTTTCGGGATTGCCTTGGGAGTGATTGCCAGGTCCTTCTCCCACTTCTGCGGTGCTGGGAATTGAACCCGGGTCCTCAGAGACTGCAGCGCAGCGCTCTACCAACTGAGCCAAATCCCAGTCCCTTGTATATCTTATCAGACTGTAATTAAATAAAACTAGAAATGAACAGCAAGAGAAATTACAGAAACTATACAAATACATCCCCCATGTGTCTGTTAGTTTGCCCTACGGTGGGGGCTTGTGTGTTGTTGTGATGCTGAAAGTCAGGCCATCGGTATTATAGATACCAGCAGGGTCACTCATGGCGGACAGGTTTCAGGTGAGCTTTCAGACTAAGACAGACTAGGGAGAAGGACATGGTTAACCAACTCGTGAAGCAATTAGCCAATGAAAACCCTATGAACAGCAGAGAAACACTGTCATATATAGTGACAGAAAATGAGTCCCCCAGGTTGGTAGGCACTCAAAAGATGACTTGGGAAGAGTTACCTCCTCAAAACAGAGTTGACCGTAATGATGGGAATGGAGTAAAGCCCTGGGGACTTCCTTTTGCTAACGTGGCATGACTCAAAATGAGTAGGAATAATGGTAAGCATCCATTAGTAATTGGAACATGGAATGCATGTAGTATATGAATCTTGGAAAATTGGAAATTGCCAGAAGGGAAATGGAGCCCATCAACATCGACATTCTAGGCATCAGTGAGCTAAAATGGACTGGCATGGGACGTTTTGAATCAGATAATCATATGGTCTACTACGCCAGGAATGACAGATTAAAGAGAATTGGGTTGCATTCATCAACAAAAAAGACATCTCAAGATCTATCCTGAAGTACAATGCTGTCAGTGATAGAATAATATCCATACACCTACAAGGAAGGCCAGTAAATATGACTATTATTCAAATTTATATACCTACTACTAAGGCTACAAATGAAGACAGGGAGATTTTTCCCAGCTTCTGTAATCTGAAATAGATCAAACATGTGATCAGGATGTACTGATAATTACTGGTGAATGGAATGCAGAAATTGGAAACCAAGAAGGCTCAGTAGTTGGGAAATATGGTCTTGGTGACAGAACTGACGCTGGTGATCCCAAGATAGAATTTTGTCAGACCAATGACTTTTTCATTGCAAATACATTTTTTCACCAACATAAATGGTGACTACACACAAGGAATCCACCAGATGGAACATTGTGTTTGTTGTTGCTCTTAGGTGCTGTCAAGTAGGGTCTGATTCATAGTAACCCTATGCACAACAAAATGAAACACTCATCGATTGTGTACCACAAACACAATCTTCTTTATGTTTAAGTCCATTGTGGCAGCACTGTGCCCATCCACCCAGTGGAGAGTCTTCCACTTTTTTTTTCATTGACCTGCCACTCTCCCATACATGATGTCCTTCTCCAGGGATCGGTCCCTCCTGACAATATGTCCAAATATGTAAGACGCAGTCTAGCCATCCTTGCTTCCAAGGAGCACTCTGGTTGCACTTCTTCTAGGACAGATCTGTTGGCTCTTTTGGCAGTCCATGGTATATTCAATATTCATCTCCAGCACCATAACTCAAAAGCATCATTTTTTCCTGACTTCCTTATTCACTGTCCAGCTTTCGCAACCATATGATGAGACTGAAAATACCATAGCATGAGTCAGGCGCACCTTTGTCTTCAATCTGACACCTTGACTTTTCAACACCTTAAAGAGGTCTTTTGCAACAGCTTTTCCCAAGGCCATGCGCCTTGATTTCTTGACTGCTACTTCCGTGAGTGTTCATTGTAGAATCAAGTAAAGCAAAACCTTGGACTTTACCTCAATCTTTTCTCCATTTATCATGAAGCTGCTCACTGCCGCACTTGTAAGGGTTTTTGTTTTGCTGATGTTGAGGCACAATCCTTACTGAAGGCTGTGTTCTTAGATCTTCATCAGTTTCAAATCCTCTTCACTTTCAGCAAGCAGAGTTGTGTCATCTGCATAACACAGGTTGTTAATGAGTCTTCCTTCAATCCTGATGCCGCGTTCTTCTTCATAAAGCCCAGCTTCTCAGACTATTTGCTCAGCATAGAGGTTGAAGAGGTGCAGTGAAAGGATACAGCCCTGACGCACACTATTCTTGACCTCAAGTCAGGCAGGGTTTCCTTGTGCTGTTCAAATGGCCGCCTCCTGGTCCATGTCTATCAGTTTGCCATGCCATGGGAGCTTGCGTGTTGCTGTGATGCTAAAAGTTATGACACTGATGTTACAGATATGAGCAGGGTCATCCATGGTGGACAAGTTTCAGGTGAGCTTCCAGATTAAGATGGATTAGGGAGAAGGACATAGCTAACCCACTCTTGAAATAATTGGCCATTGAAACCCCATGAAGAGCAGAGAAACACTGTCGTCATTGTTGTTGTTAGGTGCCGTCGAGTCGGTATCCAACTCACAGCGACCCTCATAGGGTTTCCAATGGCTGACTGTTTCGGGATTGCCTTGGGAGTGGATTGCCAGGCCCTTCTCCCATTTTTGGGAGGCTGGGAATGGAACTCGGGACCTCAGAGACTGCAGCGCAGCGCTCTACCAACTGAGCTAAATCCCAGCCCTACATATATCAATGTTGTTGTTGTTGTTAGGTGTCGTTGAGTTGGTGTCCGAGTCGGTATATATCAATAGCTACTCACAAAAAGACAAGCAAGTAGGAGGGGGCCCGTTGGTGGGGAGGGAGGGGGTCATGAGAGTCAGGGGGACGTGAGCATGAGCAACATACAGTGAATCGCGGGTGTGGAAATGCCGTAATGACCCGCGTTTAGTTGTACGTTAAAAATTACCAATAAAAAATTTTAAAAGTCCCTCCTCAAAGTCTTTCTCCGAGTGCTGCTCCACAGGGCTTTTCTACTGGAAACCTCCCCACCCTCAACTAGAACGGTTCAAAGAACTGAGGAGGACTCAGGGTGCTGAGCACAGAAACTCACTGAATACTGGAAGGAAAACCAATAAACACCGCCTCTCACTGTGGCGCCCGCTGCCTTAGAACCTGGCGAATACCCACCACCAGAATATCGGGCTATCCAAGAACCAATAAGCAAACAAATCAGAACCAACAGGATGTGTGCACCTGTGTGTGCCCACACGTGTGTGCAAAGAGGTTTATTTTAAGGAATCGGTTCCGGGGAATACGGAGCGTGGCAACAGGAGAGACTGTGGGGTGGGCCGGCCAGCTGTAGTCCGTGGCCAAGGCTGTCGGCTGCAGAATCCCTCGGTGTGGGGGCGGCCAAGCTCCGCTCCCCACTGGCCTCCCACTGCGTGGAAGAGGCCCAGACCCATCACGGACAGCCTCTGCTTTCCCCACAGTCCACAAATTCGAACTTTCATCTCACCCCAAAACACCCTCCAGACACTCCCAGAATACTGTTTAATCGCACGGCTCGGCAAATACCTCACGTGGCCCAGCCCACATAACAATCGCCACCTCTCCGCGTGCCCTGAGGCCACAGGGCAGGTGGAGCCCGAGGCACCAGTCTGTACTCTGTCCCTTGTGCCCACAATGCCACTAAGCTCCGGAGGACAGGGATTCTTCCTGCTTCGCTCCAATGGCTCCCGTGCCTAGCATATAATACATGCTCAATAAAACAAAAAGCGTGTTCTGGCCAAGTGACTGTGTTGCCACTGTGCCCCTTTAGTGATGACGGGTGTGCGTGCACCCATCTGAGAAACTCGGTTCTGGATGTGCTGTTCCAGGTGACCCTAGCCCCGAGCCCTGGTGTCCATGCCCTCGGAATCCCTCTCCTGAGTGCGGGGGACTGTGACTTTCCTCTAACCATAGAACACAGCATGGGGACAGCTTGACCTGTGATTTCATCACATCACACAGGTCTCTACCCACGGCCACTTGCCCTGGAGACTGTTGGCTGAGGAAGAAGGAGGCCACCTAGGGAAGGCCTGGGTCCCTCGGCCGCTGAGGGCTCCTCTGGGACCCGAGGCCTCCAAGCACAGCCAGCAAGCGGCAGGGACCCCGGTTCTTCAGCCAGAGAACAGGTCCTACCCACAACCCAAGAAAACTCAGGAGGAAACAGCAGGCTCCAGGGCAGGCCTCCAGCTGAGACCGCCATCCAGCCAACACTCGCTGGAGGTCCTGAGCAGAGGGCCCGGCGGGGCTGTGGCCAGCCGCCTGCCCGCAGACGATGGGAGGTGGTAAGTGCGGGTGGCCTGCAGCACCTGAGCCCGGGGAATGCAAACACGCGGGTGAGGAGGCAGGTGGTGCTGTGAGCGGACTCGCCCTTCCCACCGGCTGGATGAGCACATCTGAGGCGCGGTGTGTCAGGCTGTGTGGCCTCGGGCATGGCTTGATTTCTCTGAGCCTCACTTTTCTCACCTTAAAGCCGTTGCTCCCTAAAGTCCCTCTCAGTTGTGGGAATCACTTGTTCCAGAGGCCAGGAAGTGAGAAGTCAGGACAGCAAGGGTTGAGAAGAGACAGGAGCGGGGGCCATCGCAGGGTGACGTCACGCAGGGGCCTCTGGGGAGGTGAGCCTTCGCCCCCCCTCCGTCCAGGACTCCCCATTTCCCGCAGCTTACTGGCTGGGGCTCCTGCTATCTGCTGCCCTCACCAGCCTTCCGGGTCGCCCTGAACCCCACACCCCACCCTGGGGCCGAATCCCTGAGACCACCCCCTGCCCTGCTGCCCTGGCCCCACGTTGCTCGGCTCTGTCCATCTGCTCCCTGGGGTCCCGAAGGCCACCTTTGCTCCTGCAGGACCCACAGTGCAGAGGCTGCTGGGGCAGGCTGTGCACAGGCAGGAGGAGCCACAGCTGAGAGGGGGCGGTGCGGGGCTCCGGTGCCCGCAGCACCCTGAGGTCAGCTGCTCTTCAGCTGAGCGGCCTGTGGTCTCGGCTGGGCCTTCCTGAATCGTCCCCTCCGTCTGTGGGTGGGGTGACACCACGGCGGAGCGCGCAGCCTCATCTCCCTCCCTGCCCCTCACCTCACGCTGGGACTCGGACCCAGGGAGCCGGGGCAGCTCCAGGTGCCTGGGCACAGCGTCCCTGGTCCAAGCTGCCTGGTCAGGGCCAGCCTGAGGCCTCCGCCCCTGGTTCACAGCAGGCTCAGGCCTGGCGCTCGCCTGGCAGGCAGAGGGCAAACTTTGGGACCAGGAAGTCGGGGACCCCCTTGTCAGCTGAGACAGGCTCCAGCACCGGGCTGGGAGGCAGGAGACCCCCCTTCCCTTCATCTCCCCATGCCCACCTTATTGCCCACTCTTGCTGTTAGAGGGTGACTGGCAGATGAGAGGGAGTGACAGAGCCTCTGCACAGACCTGTTTCCCAGCCATGGGCTTCCAGGCACCGGGGACATGAATGGCAGGGTCAAAGGCCTGGACCTAGGGGTCAGTGCTTCTGGCCAGAAGGGGGCGGAGGGCTGAAACCCCTGGCAGGGAGGCGCTGACGCCCAGGTCCAGGCCTTTGACATTGTCATGAGGGGTGACAGGGCTCTGTGAGGCTCAGCCAGCCAGCAAGATGAAGGACGCTGCTCCGAGGAGCCTGCTGCTTATGAGGACCACAGCCCCCCAGCGTTCCCCGGGCCCCTCACCTGGTGAAGCTCCCACTCTGGGCCCAGTCCATGGAGGCCCAGACAGACTCCAGGGATGTTTCTTCCCCCCCCCCCAAGGGTCCAGATTTCCTGTAAGAGACACACGTGACCCGGCTCTGGGCTGCAGCACTTCTCCACCGCATGGCGCCTGGACGCGGACTCTTCACACCCGTCATCCCTACCTTTCATGAGCCCCTTGGATCTCCCACAAACTCTCTTATGCTGAGCACAAACGGGTGCGGATGGTCAGGGCTTCGCGGAAGGAAGCGGCAGCTGCGCTCCAGCCAGGCCTCTGACCTGCTGGACCTGCTGACCCGCCTTCCTGGTAACGGTGACACATAACTGGTTTCCGGCCTGACCCTGGGGCCCGGAGGTGCCCCTGGGAGCCCGACGGCCAGGCCCTGTTGCACACAGGAGCCCGCTCTGCTCTGTGCCGGCAGTGACAGCCCCTCCTCCAGCAGTGTCCAGGCAGCTGCGAGCCTCCCAGAGCCACGCTGCCCGGGGCGGACCAGGCCAGCGGAGGCACCATGGGCACCACGGCCATCGCCCCTCCGCGCGGGGCTGCTATGTCCCACGTGGGCTTCTCTTTCACAGGATGGCAGAATCTACACCCCTGGGCTGAGCTGCACCTGGTGCTGACAGCAGTGTGGGCCAGGGAGGCCAATCAGAGATGAGAACCACAGGAAGGATGAGGCCCTGCCAGCCAGGGCAGCGCCTCCCAGCAGGCAGTGGGAGCCCACCACCTTGAAGACCAGGACGAGCCATAGCCCTGGGGACCAGGGGCCTCGCTGCCCCTCTCCTGGACCTCGATCCCGGAGCCACAAGTGCTCCAGTACTGAATAGCAACCCCAGGCCCCCTTTTATTTTTTATTTTGAAACAGTCTCCCTCTGGCCTCAAACTTGTGATCTCCTGCCTCAGCCTCCTATTTTTTTGGCGGTACTAGGGGTTGAACCCAGGGCCTCGCGCTTGCATGCTCTGCAAGTGCTGGATCACTGAGCTGCACTCCCAGCCCTTTTTTTTTTCCTTTACTTTTTGAGACAGAGTCTCGCTAAGTTACACAGACTTCCTCTGGTCTCGAACTTGTGATCCTCGTGGCTCTGCCTCCCAAGCCGCTGGGATGACAGGCGTGCACCACCACGCCCAGCTGAGAATACCATTTCAAGTGAACAAACACAGGCTCAAAAAGAGAAATACCGTATGTTTGCACTCATATGTGGGAGCTGAATCATACTTATTGTTGTTGTTGTTGTTGTTGTTGTTAGGTGCCGTCGAGTCATGTCCGACTCATAGCAACCCTCATAGGGTTTTCAAGGGCAGATTGTTTGGGGATTCCCTTAGGAGTGGGTTGCCACATCCTTCTCCCATTTTTGCAGTGCTGGGAGTTGAACTCGGGACCTCAGAGACTGCAGAGTGGCGCTCTACCAACTGAGCTAAATCCCAGCCCCAATTATACTTAAGGGAAGAAAAATCCTATATATAAGCTGATATATAAAAAATGCACAATTAAACTTAGCAAAGAAGGGGCAATATAAAGAGTAGAAAGGAGGGAGGGAACTAGCAGACATTAAATTTTTCCTACTGTTCTCCTTTACAAACAACCCTGTGCTCAACATGCTTGTGAGGAACTCTTTTGTATACGTGGGAGGATGGCTGTAGCATTGCTGGGCTGAAAGCTTCTTACAGGTTAACTTTTGCTAGCTGGACTTTATGAAAAAGAATGTGGCATCAGGATTGGAGGAAGACTCATCAACAACCTGCATTATGTAGATGACACCACTCTGCTTGCTGAAAGTGAAGAGGATTTGAAATATTACTGATGAAGATCAAAGAACACAGCCTTCAGTATGGATTGTGCCTCAACATCAAGAAAACAAAAATCCTTACAACTGGGTCAGTATGCAACTTCATGATAAATGGAGAAAAGACTGAGGTTGTTCATGATTTTGCTTTACTTGGTTGTACAATCAACACCTGTGGAAGAAATCAAAAGATGTGTTGCTTTGGGGAAAAGCTGTGGCAAAAGATCTCTTTAGAGTGTTGAAAAGTAAAGATGTCACATTGAAGACAAAGGTGTGCTTGACTCATGCCATGGTATTTTCAGTCACATCATATGATTGTGAAAGCTGGACACTGAATAAGGGAGACAGGAGTTGAATTGATGCTTTTGAATTATGGTGCTGGAGATGAATATTGAATATACCATGGACTGTCAAAAGAACCAACAGATCTGCCCTAGAAGAAGTACAACCAGAGTGCTTCTTGGAAGCAAGGATGGCTAGATTGCATCTTACATATTTTGGACATGTAGTCAGGAGGGACCAATCCCTGGAGAAAGACATCATGTTTGGGAGAGTGGCAGGTCAACGAAAAAAAGGAAGACCCTCAGCTAGATGGATTGATACAGTGTCTGCAACAATGGGCTTAAACAAAAATACGATTATGTGCCTGGCACAGAATCAGGAAGTGTTTTGTTCTGCTGTACATAGGGTCGCTATGAGTTGGACCTGACTCAACAGCACCTAAAAACAACATTATGGGTTTATATCTCTTTATGTGAACTTTTCATATACTTTAAATACTAATTTTAAAGAATTATTATTTAGTATATTACCTATTTTTCCCTGATTTGAGGTACCTGCATTCTTTTTTTTACTAATTTAGTGATTATCATTTGATTTGGTTTATGGTAAAGTTTTCCATCCAGTAAGATCTTAGTTGGAGGAGGAAATGGTCAAATTTCTCAACTTTTTGTTTTCTGGGTGGCAAAATTTGTTATTGTTTTATTTTGCTTTGAGACAGGGTCTTGCTATGTAACCCAGGCTGGCCTGGAAACCATGATCCTCCTGCCTCAGCCTCCCAGGTACTGGGATTCCAGGGTGCACCACTCCCAGCTGGCTTACAGAGTTTGTGTCAGAGTTAAAAAGTTCTCTGCACATCAGAGATTATTTGATAACCACCTCATTTTTCTTCAATTACTTTTGATGTTTCGGTTTCATGTTTGAATTTTTCACCTCCATGGAATTTACTTTGGTAAATATGGGTAGCTGGGATCCAGCTTTTCCTGTGGATCTTCACTCACTTCTGCTGATTTGAAATGCCACTTCATTAGGTAACAATTTTGTATCTGTTTTCTCGACTATCTAGAGTCTCCTTTCAATCTTTTCATGAATAAGTACCACATATATTTTAGTATGGGCTGGGATTTAGCTCAGTGGGTAGAGCGCTGCGCTGCAGTCTCTGAGGCCCTGAGTTCAATTCCCAGCACCGCAAAAATGGGAGAAGGGCCTGGCAATCCACTCCCAAGGCAATCCCGGAGCACTCAGCCATTGAAAACCCTATGAGGGTCGCTATGAGTCGGATACCGACTTGACAGCACCTAACAACAACAACAACATATTTTAGTATATGGGAAGGTTTGTTATTTTTATTTTTCAGTATTTTACTGGGTTTTATTGTTTAATATCTGTCCAAACAAATACCTTAAATTACTGCTTTTTTAAAAAAAGTATTTGTTCTTACAGTTCAAAATGAAAAGAAACCCAAAATAATAGCTAATGAAATAATTCTTCTTCCAGTCTCTACCCCAAATCTCACTGTTTCCTTCCTAGGGAGCAGCCAGCAAATTCAGCTCCTTGTGCACCCTTGAAGAGAGAGTTTATGTACATTTCATATGTCTGTGCCTCAGTAACTTTATAACGTATTTGTCTCACTTTTAAAAGTCCTCACTACTGTTGATGTTTTTGGGTTTAAATCATGTTATGTTCCTTCGTTCTTTTTACTAGTGTATATAAATTGTGCGCCTGCAGCGGTAGCCCTGTGGCATCCGATCCCATCAGATCTTGGAAGCTAAGCAGGGTCGGGCCTGGTTAGTACCTGGATGGGAGACCACTTGGGAACACCAGAAGCTGTAGGCTGGGAGAAGGACCTGGCAACCCCCTCCCAAACATCAATCTGCCATTGAAAACCCTATGAACAGCACAGAAGCACTGATAATAGTGCTTCCCCTGTTGTACAGAGGGTCGCTATGAGTCGGATACCGACTCGACGGCACCTAACAACAACAACAACAACATAAATTGTGCAACATAGTAAGTTCCACTGAGACACTTTCATACACGTGTGTAATGTATTTTGATTGTATTTGCATGCCGTTACCTCTCTGGCAGGAAGGTATTTTAGATGGGGGGAAGTTTGCTTTATAAAACGCTACAGAGAACTGATGCCTTTATGCTGCGGTGAGTTCCTACCTCTGAACATTCTATCGTCTTTCATTTGTTTAGTCTTCTGTGTCCTTCAGCATCTTAAAATTGTTGCTCTTGTTATAACTAAACAGTATCTCCTGTGCCATCAGCTCTTCTGGATAAATGGAGGTTGCTCTAGTGTGCCCATTGATGGGTGGGTCCCGCTGGGTCCCGCCCCCTCACTCAATCTAAGTGCACGGAATTCTAACCAAAGCCAGTTGCCCTTCTGTGGCTCTAACGTCTCCTCTGCAGAGCAGCCGGAATGGACAACAGGCAGTGTCCACTGTGGACAAGATGAGCTGCATCTCTGCTGTACACCGGTGACGATATGGCTTTTGCCAAATTGAAGAATAAGTCAGCCATTATAATTTTTTTTGTGTAGTACTTGCAGGTTGGGCTGGGATTTAGCTCAGTTGGTACAGCGCTGCTCTGCAATCTCTGAGGTCCCCAGTTCGATTCCCAGCACCACAAAAATGGGAGAAGGACCTGGCAATCCACTCCCAAGGTAATCCCAAAAGCAATCTGCCATTGAAAACCCTATGCGGGTCGCTATGAGTTGGATACCGACTCGACGGCACCTCACAACAACAACACCACCTGCAGTTTGGACCCAGGGCTGTGCTCACACAAGACGAGTGCTCTACACTGAGCTGCACCCTCAGTCCTTTTAAAATTTTTTAACTTTGAGATAGGGTCTCGCTAAGTTGCACAGGCTGCTTCTGGCCTCACACTTGCGATCCTCCTGCCTCAGGCTCCCGAGCAGCGAGGATCACGCCAGTGCCCAGCTTACTTCCTGGATTATTTTTCTCCACGTCTCATTGCTCTCCTGGGACTCTAATTGCTAATGTGTGAGATGTTTAGACGCTTCCCTGTGGACTCAGCTCATTTATTTGCAAGGCTTTTGTTCTTCCTATTCTTCACACAGCGTAATTTCTCAGTCTGGCTCCACACTCTCTTCTGTTTTCGCCATCCTCCTATTCACTTTGTCTAGTCACAGAGTATTTTGGATGTTATCTTTCATTGTCTTTTTCTTTTCTAGAATTTGCAGTAGGTTCTTTCTTTTATATTTTGTATTTCTATTCTTAGACTTAAAAAAAAATCGTGAGCATGTTTTCCTTTACATCATTGAGCAAATCTATAATCACTACTTAAAATACATGTCTGCAACCCCAGCATCTGGGTTATCTTGGAGTGAGTCTCCATTGCTTCTATTTTCTCTTAAGAAGGGCTCACGGTGGCGCATGCCTATAATCCCAGCGGCTTGGGAGGCAGAGGCAGGAGGATCACAAGTTCGAGGCCAGAGGCAGTCTGTGTAACTTAGCGAGACGCTGTCTCAAAAAGTAAAAAAAAACGGGCTGAGGGTGCATCTCAGTGGTCCAGCACTTAGCGAGACCCTGTCTCAAAAAGTAAAAAAAAAATGGGCTGAGGGTGCATCTCAGTGGTCCAGCACTTGCAGAGCATGCAGGCGCGAGGCCCTGGGTTCAACCCCCAGTACAGCAAAAAAAAAAAAAAAAAAAAAAAAAAAAAAAAAAAAAAGAAAGAAAGAAAGACAAGAAAGAAAGAATGGCTGGCATTTTCCTCTGTCTTCAAGTGTACTTCCCCTGGTGACATTTTGAATGAGGTAATTCTTCGTTATGAGGGCTGTGCTGTGCATCGCAGCATGCTCATCAGCATTCCTGGTCTCTACCTACCACATGCCATTAGCAATCCCCATCCTTGTGACAATCAAAAATGTTTCCTGACATTGCAAAATGTTACTTGTGTGGCAAACCTGCCCTCCCATGAAAACCAGTCAAACAGAGTAATCTTGGATTATATCTTGGACACTGCAGATACTTTTTTTGTTGTGGAAAGACAAGATTCTGCTACATTCCTCTGAAGAGTGTTGATTTTTTGTTTCGTTTTAAAAAGAAATTATCCTTGTTTAAATAAACTGGAAACTCAGTCTTTGGGGTATCCGTTCAAGCTCACTTTATCTGAGTTGCCTAGAGTCTTATCTGGGTTGCTTGGCGTCAGCTCCTTGAATGGTTGAGTCAAGAGCCAGCGAGAGATTTGGGCAGAGTTTATACATAGAATCTGGAGCTTCCCAAAAGCTCTGTCTCTCTCTTTTCCACGATTTCCCCCTCACTTCCTAGAGGCTGTGGTTGTCTGAAGGTCTGTGGTTCTTCAAGCTAGAGGGGCTGCCGTTTCCTACAGAGTTTTAGGTGCTTTCAGCAGCATTTAGTGTCTGGGTCCCTTAAGGCCAGAAAGCATGACAACAGGAGACTGGCCCAGCGTTGTAACCTCTTCCACGTCTGCTCCGCTCTAGAACCTGCCTGCTTTTTGTCACTCTCTGCTGTCTCCAAGCAGTTGTTGGGTTTTTTTTGTTTTGTTTTGTTTTCTTTTGTTTCCCCAGAGTTAAGAGCTATTATCTGGGAGAAGATCAGCCCAGTTGGGCACTGACTCAGCATTGCCCGGAAGCAAACCCGCCTCAATCTTTGCAGGGCTGGGGCTGGAACCCAGGGCCATGCAAGTGCAAGGTGAGCATTCCACCACTGAGCCCCAGCCCCAGCCAAACCTGCCGTGATCCTAACCGTGCAGGACTCCTGCCAGTGAGGCATCGCCACGGACTAGTGGAGGGAGGACTGCGGTTCCTCTTCAGCAGAGGCAGAGGCCGGTGGCCCTCCTCCTCCTCCACCTGTGACACTGCGGTTCTCAGAGGCGGCCAGAGGCATCCAGTTCCAGACAGTCCTGAGCCAGCCCCCTTGAGAACCCCACCCCAAGCAGGTCCCTGCCAGAACAAATTTCCCTCTGACCGTGGTACCCACGGCAGCGGGGCCCCGGGCTGGTGCGATTTCCTGCTGGATCCCCGGCAAGGTCATTCTTCAGGGAAACTGACCAGGCGTGGATTGCCACCAGGTGATCATGTGAGTGTGTCCGCGTTTCCTCATAGTCTTTATTTCTGTTTGGATGGAGAGGGTCTGCACTCTTGGTAAGTAGCCAGGGCTTTCTTCTCCTGCTGCGTCTAGAACACCACGCTGAGCCGTCAGGAAACGGGGTGAGCGCTGGGCCACTTCAGCAAGGGCAGAGCCACGCTGTTCCGATGGAAAGACCTGACGCCTACACTTGCCACCTCCCCCAGGACAGTCTCACAGTGAGCAAGGCAGGATGGCCGAGTGGCAGCCCTGGGGCCTTGGAGTCATAGCGTGGCCGTTCCCCCGGCCATGTCATTGTCTGAGTGGTCAGTGCCGGCTCCAGCCAGTGGGGAGGGGCAAGAGAGCTCAGAAGAGCAGGGCAGACCAGATGTTGAGCCCCACACCTACGAGTGGCCGAACCCCCTCCACTCCATACTCCCCCAGCAAGAACTTAGTCACGTGACGGCCCCTGGCTCCCAGGGGCGCCCGGCCACCTAATGAGTGAAACTCCACGGCAGTAGAAGAAGGGAAGAATGGGCTTTTGTTGACAGCCCGGGTCCACCTCCATCCCTAAAGGTCAGAAGTTTCTGGGGCAGCCTTGCAGGCGGGTCTGCTCACTCAGGACCCCTCGGAGCCTCTCTAGAGCTCATTTCCTAAGGGGGAGCTTGGCGGGCCAAAGTCTGGCACTCTGGTATGCCTGCCCCACTGAGTCTACCCACCCCTCCTGCCAGGGCACCCCTCAGCATCTGCTGTAGCCCCTGGCCAGACTGTAAGAGGCAGCCCTCCCCAGGCTGGATGGATTTCCATGGGAGCTTTGGGGCCACCCACACCCTGTCTTCATGGACAGAGCTGAGTATGTGTGCCCGTGCGTGGGTCCCCGAGGCTCAGGAGGCGGAGGCAAGAGGATCGCAAGTTTGAGACCAGAGGCAGTCTCCGTCACTTAGCGAGTTCTTCATAACAGCCTGTCGCATCCTAAAGCTCTCTCCTCGGAAAGGTCTTGAAAAATCAATACCGCTCCTTGACCACAGTTTGGGGTGACTTCCAAGTGGAAAACCAGGTACTTTTTCTGAGCTCTATCAAGGCATTGCTTATCTTAAGGCACGTTTTCTTTTATTTCTTTGTCTAAACCAGTCCCAATTCACCAGGCACCACGGCTGTCCAAAGTTCACTTAACGAGTCCCCTGCAACTCGCATGATCTCAGACCATCATTTCTTGGAAAGAGCACCATGGCTTCGGCCTGAAAGTAATTTTTCCTGTGGCGAAATCTCAAACATGTGGCTTGTTGTTGGCACCACTTTCCTTGGTCATGGTCTAATGCAGACCAAACTGGAAATCCCCACAGTTCATAATTCTGTTTGGTCATTTTCAGACGCTTGCGTTAATGAGGACTTTGAGCCACAGAGCTGCCAACTGGAGGCAAAAGCTACTTCCGCACCCTTGAGCCAAACAGGCCCCCTTTCCCGGCACCAGAGAGGTCTCAGAGGGAATTTGGGCTGCAGGGGAGACTGGAGCAGAAGAGGAGGCTGAGGACAGTGTGGGGGTTGCAGATGGCGCCAGTAAGCCCTTGGCTACAGCCTGCCCCACTGAGTCCACCCACCCCCTCCTGCCAGGGCGCCCCCCAGCTCCTGCTGCAGACCCTGGCCAGACTGCACGAGGCAGCCCTCCCCGGGCTAGATGGACCTTCATGGGAGCTTTGGGGCCACCCACGCCCTGTCTTTGTGGACGGAGCTGAGTGTGCGTGCCCGTGCGTGGGTCCATGTGCCCTCGTTAGAGCCGCAGGCAGTCCACACCAGGGACGCTCAGCGGTGGACATGTACTCTTGTTTCCTTTAAACTAGGACAGCCACAGAAAGAAAGACGTTCTCCACACTAAAACCACTCTTCCTGTTTACATCTGGGTTGACAGAAAGCAAGCCAAAGTCCCCTTCGTCAGAAAGAGGGGAGAAGATGAAAGGAAGGAAAAGGGGGTGGACAGAAGGAAATGGGCCCCTACACATGCAGAGTCTCCTTCTATTTTGCCAATGAATAAACCAAGGCCTGGGCTGGGATTTAGTTGGTAGAGCACCGCGCTGCAGTCTCTGAGGTCCTGAGTTCAATTCCCAGCACCGCAAAAATGGGAGAAGGACCTGGCAATCCACTCCCAAGGCAATCCCGAAACAGTCAGCCATTGAAAACCCTATGAGGGTCGCTATGAGTAGGATACCGACTAGACAGCACCTAACAACAACAACAACAAACCAAGGCCCAGAGAAGTTTGCCCAAGAAAGCGAGGACCAAGATTTGAGCCCAGGACTTCTGATTGCAGAACTTCCCAAGGTGCCAGAATGGCCTTTTGATTAAGTGCTTTGGCATCTGGGCAGAGAGATAAAGGATAAATATTTCCATGCAACAGCAATCTAAAGGAACCACAGAGAACCTGGGAAGAGGTGTCCCTCAGTTTCCCCAAAGACTACGGGCCTTGTGCCTTTTCCCAGGGCTGTGGAGCCTAGCCAGGACGTCACCCCGTGGTGGCCCATCTCAGGACCTTGACTCTGGCTCTACATCCTAGCCTCAGATAATCAAAGGCGCATAGATACTGTAACATGATTTTGTATGATTTTATTTTTATCATAGAAAAAACATTTTGCGCTCACTACAATTGTACCATTATTTGTAACATTTTTGGTGAA
Organism: Pedetes capensis; assembly: GCA_007922755.1. Taxonomy (NCBI): domain Eukaryota; kingdom Metazoa; phylum Chordata; class Mammalia; order Rodentia; family Pedetidae; genus Pedetes; species Pedetes capensis. The sequence continues at coordinate 18,785 of VMDO01021192.1, forward strand.
GAATAACAATGATTGAACAAACTTTGCTACCTCTGAGTTCAACATTTTCTGATACAGTGTTTGAAGGTCTGATTCTAAGATCAGTTACTTTAGGCTCTTGACTCTTAGGCCTGTCAAACTTAAAAGTACTTCTCAAAGAAACGCAGGTTCAAATAGTAATGGATAATTGACTTACCAAATTGTGGTACCTGTATTTCAATCTCATCTACCAAGTATGTAAATATTTTTGGTTGAAACTCAGCTAGTAAACTACCATCTTCACTAATAATAATGAATTGTTCCTCCAAATTAATCAGAAGGCATTGCAACATGATTTTTTTCACAAATGGAAATACAAATCTACCATCATTGGTAATGTTGGTAAATAAGATAGAAAATGGTGTCTACATTTTTAAATGTGCAGACAGGAGCGTTTTGTTGATAACACATGCTATTTTTAATGACAAGAAGCATTTTAGTCCATCTGTTTTCAAAAGATTCTCTCCTGATTCCTTCCAAAAGATGCTGATTTCTTAGTCATTGCTTTATAAAGAACAAATCATTTTTATCCTGAGGGTACAAATTAACAATGTTTATTGTTATTTTCTAAGTATCTGTCAAGAAGCGTCCATCTGACAGCCATTTGTTTCCGCAATGACAGGTCACAAATCTTGAGCTTTTTTTTATATAAAAGAAAATTGCGTAATTCATCTCTTTAAGCTCAAGTCTCTTTTAACTACCTCCCTACGATTTAAGCAGAATAATTTTGTGTGGCACAAAAGATTTTTATAGTATTCCTCGTTCCCAAGTGTTGTAAACAACCTTCTATAATTTTATTTATGCCTCTTGCCTTTAAGTGAACATAACCACACTGATGATAGATCTCCCATAATACCAGGCAGGCTCTGGCTAAGGTTTGGTTGGTATACGTCATGCAGGAAACACTGCATGTCCCCATGTTCCCATGTGTGTGACCAGTTCAGCCTTTCCAGCTCCTTGCGTTTTTCACACTTCAGTCTATGAGGTTGGTTGCCATTTTTCCATCAAAACATATTTTTATTTAAAAAAATAAGCCATTTACTGTTAAGAATATATGTGCTAGCAGGGCACCATGACTCACACCTGTAATCCCAGTGACTTGGAGGCTAAGGTGGGAGGATCAAGAGTTTGAGGCTACAGGCAACCTGGTTAATTTAGTGAGACCCTGTCTCAAAAATAATTAGTTAATTAATTAATTAATTAATTTAAAAGGAGCTGGGGGTGTGGCTCAGTGGTAGACCACTTGCCTAGCATGTGCAAGGCTCTACATTCAACACCCCCAGTACTGAAAAGAAGAAGAAGAAAGGAGGAGGAGGAGGAAGAAAAGAAGAAGAAGAAGGAGAGGGAGAGGGAGAGGAAGAGAAAGAAGGAGAAGGAGAAGGAGAAGGAGGAGAAGGAGAAGGAGGAAAAGGAGAAGGAGGAGAAGGAGAAGGAGAAGAATCCTATGGTTCATCTTTCTTTTGATACATGGGGTAAAATAGATCTTTGCAAAATTTAGTTTTGAGACAGGCATGGTAATGTTATTGTTGTTAGGTGCCATCGAGCCAGTATCTGACTCATAGCGACCCTCTGTACAACAGGGGAAACACTATTGTCAGTGCTTCTCTGCTCCTCATAGGGTTTTCAATGGCAGATTGATTTTGGGGAGGGGTTTGCCAGGTCCTTCTCCCAAGCCTACAGCACCTGGTGTTCCCAGGCGGTCTCCCATCCAGGTACTAACCAGGCCAGACCCTGCTTAGCTTCGGAGATCTGATGGGATTGGATGCCATAGGGCTACAGCTGCAGGCGGCGTGATAATACACACCTATAATCCCAACACTTAGAAGGCTGAGGCTAGAAGATCACTAATTCTAGCCCAGCCTGGATTACACAGGGAGACCTTGTCTCAAACAATAAATACTCGGGGTGGGGGGGATGGGGAGGAAGCATACTAGAGGGTAAGGGGGAACCTATATGAATAATGTACAACAAAGTGCATATATGGAAATGTCACAGTGAAAAGCATGTCAGAATGAATCAAATAAATAAATAAGCAATGTAATAATAATATAATTTAACACAGTATAATTAATTTAATTTTGAAACAGAATACAGCCAATACCATGAGTCAAGACACACTGGATGCCAGGCATGGCCGTGTGCATCAGTCATCCCAGAACGCAGGAGGCAGAGGCAGGAAGATCGGGAGTTCAACGCCAATTTAGATTACATTGCGGGACCCTGTCTCAAAAAACAAAGCAAGCAAACATACAAAAAAGACTCACTGGATACTTAGGAGACATATTGGATACTAGTCTGTAACCTCAGTTAGAAACAGGATATTTACAGAGTTTCAAAGTGTCTCCCCACAAAATTAATTACAAGAGAAAACAGAGTAATTTTATAGGAGAAGCCGGGTAGGCAGAAGCTCTCCCAGGAGGTCAAGGTCAACGTCACCAGATCTGAGACAGATCAACCTCACAGCCCCTGATGTGGGAGCTGAGAAGGACCCACCATCTCTCTCGTGGTATTCCTGCCATTCCTTAAGGGAAGAAAAATTATGCAATCCCCAAGTGAGAGACATTAAAAAAAAAAAAAAAAAAAAAGACTTCTCAGTTCTCTTCCAAAGTGTCAAGGTCAAGAAAGACAAAGACTGAGGTGGTGCACTCCTGTAATCCCAGCGGCTCCGGAGGTGGAGGTGGGAGGATCGCAAGTTCAAGACCAGAGGCAGTCTGCATAACTTAGTGAGACTCTGTCTCAAAAAAAAAAAAAAGAAAGAAAAAAATGGACTGGGGGTGCAGCTCAGTGGTCCAGCACTTGCAAAGCATGCAAGTGCGAGGCCCTGGGTTCAACCCCCAGTACTGCAAAAAAAAAAGAAAAGAAAAGAAAGAAAGACAAGAAAGACAAAGACCGAGCAACTGTTCCAGATGGGAGAAGCTCAAGGAGATAGCACAGCTGAGTCCATGCGGAATCCTGGGAGAAAGAGTTGCGTAAGTGCAGAAATCCACACCCTCTGAAGATGGGCAAAGAGGACTGTGCCAGGGTTAACTTCCTGGTTTCAGTACTTGTCCATAGTTTCGGGTCAAAATCAGGAGGATGGGGTGAAGGACATGTAGGTGCTGGGTCTGTACTGGTTCTGGAAATCTGAAATTATTTTAAAATAAGAAGCTTCCTTCTTATTCTTTTAAAATAAGAAGCTTCCTTCTAATTCCAGCCCCTCAGGAGGCAGAGGCAGGAGGACCGTGAGTTTGAGGCTAGAGGCACCCTGCACAATGTAACGAGACTCTGACTCAAGTTTTAAAAATGAGAAATGGGCTGGGGGAGCAGCTCAGTGGTGCAGTGCTTGCAAGGTATGTGCAAAGCCCTGGATTCGACCAAGTACCACTAAATAAATAAATAAATAAATAAGAAGCTTAGAAAGGCTCACGGGCCCATGACCCAGCCTCCTGGCGCTCTCCCACGTGGCGCTGCATGCTCTGACCTGTCTCCATTGTCAGCAATGCTCCCCACAGGCGTCACAGCAGTAGTTGATGACAAAGGAATGCCCTTTAGTTTGCCACCCTATTATTTTCTTTCCTGTTTCAGCTTTTTGAGCTACAGTGGGATGTGCTTCCTCCGGGGAATTTTACGAAAATTGCTACTAAGTTGGAAAACTCAAAAGAGGTTTATGGAAATTTATCACACACTTGTTAGGTGCCGTTGAGCCAGTATCTGACTCAGTGACCCTCATGGGGTTTTCAATGGCTGACTGTTTCGGGATTGCCTTGGGAGTGGGTTGCCACGTCCTTCTCCCATTTTTGTGGTGCTGGGAATCAAATTCGGGACCTCAGAGACTGCAGCGCAGCGCTCTACTAACTGAGCTAAATCCCGGGCTATCACACGTGTACTGAATTTTTAAAAGGCACTGTTAGTTAGAATCCTTAAAATGGTAAAACTTTGTCCTCATTTTCAAGCACTTAGTCCAAGCGTCTTGTTTGTCGGTGATTTCACATTATCATCTAATATTTCAAGATGCAGCACAGACTTCAGGTGACCCTTAGCGGTGGGACCTGTACCTCCAGAAGTGAGTCTCGGTCACTTTGTGTTTTGCCGGTGTCTTGTGAGAGGTGATTAGGTGCCAGTGTTTTAACCTGTAGAGTGGCCAACAAACATTAGTCTGCAATTTGGGGCGGGATTCTTTTTAAGGCAACATTCCACTTTGCAAGGATTGGTGTTATTGTTAGTAGGCGCCATCAAGTCCAGTCTGATTCATAGCAACCCAATGTCCAACAGAATGAAACAATTCTCAACTCCATGCCAGGCACACAATCTTCTTTATGTTTAAGGCCATTATTGCAGCCGATCTAGTTCTCTCTGTGTCCATCTAGTTGAGGATATTCCTTTATTTCATTGACCTGCCACTCTCCTACACATGATGTCCTTCTCCAGGGATTGGTCCCTCCTGACAACATTTCCAAAATACGAAAGACACCGTCTAGCCATCCTGGCTTCCAAGAAGCACTCTGGTTGCACTTCTTCTAGAACACATCTGTTAGTTCTTTTGGCAGTCCATGGTATATTCAATATTCGTCTCCAGCACCATAATTCAGAAGCATCAATTCTTCTCCTGTCTCCCTTATTCAATGTCCAGCTTTCACAGCCATATGATGCGACTGAAAATGCCATGGCATGAGTCAGGCCCACCTTTGTCTTCAATGTGACATCTTTACTTTTCAACACTTTAAAGAGGTCTTTTGCCACAGTTTTTCCCAAAGCAATTCGAGTTTGATTTCTCCACTGCTGCCTCCATGTGTGTTGATTGTAGAACAAAGTAAAGCAAAATCTTGGACAAGCTCAATCTTTTCTCCCTTTATCATGAAGTTGTGTGCTGACCCAGCTGTAAGGACTTTTATTTTGCTGTTGTTGAGGTGCAATCCATACTGAAGGCTGTGTTCTTTGATCTTCATCAGTAAATGTTTCAAAGCCTCTTCACTTTCAGCAAGCAGAGTTGTGTCACCTGCATAACGCAGGTTGTTGATGATGAGTCTTCCTCCGATCCTGATGCCATGGTCCTCTTCGTAAAGTCCAGCTTCCCGGATTATTTGCAAGGATCAGTTTTCCTTCAAACTAGATAATTTGCAAGTCCAATAAAACCTGGGTCTGGGATGTAGCTCAGTTGGTAGAGCGCCGCTCTGCAGTCTCTGAGGTCCCAAGTTTGATTCCCAGCACCACAAAAACAGGAGAATGATGTGGCAACCCACTCCCGAGGCAATCCCGAAACAATCAGCCATTGAAAACCCTATGAGGGTGGCTATGAGTCGGACATGACTTGATGGCGCCTAACAACAACAACAACAACAACAATAAAACCTAAGATGGGGGGGCTGATAAGTGATTTACAAGATGAGGGTGGAGGGAGGTAGGAAAGTGGCACCACCAAGCCTGTCATAGGAAGTGCCCCCAGACCTGCACAGGTGACAGTGACCGTGTAAGACACGAAGCCAGCAAAGGTCCCGGCATACTCTGAACGCTCGCCACGGTGAGATTAACTTATTTTTATGTGAGAGTACTCACCAGATTAGGTGAGAATATTCACCAGAAGTCCAGATGTCTGTCCTCACGCTCTCACGCTGTGCCGCTCAACAGTCATGGCGGGCATGTCGCTGTGTAAACAAAACTGTAACTTAATCGAAACTAAATAAAGGCAACTTCAGGTGTGTGCTGGGATGAGCCACTTTTCAAGCACTCACTAGCACATTCCAAGGGCTGGGGGCAGGCGGAGACCAGGTCCACCACGGCACAAATCCTCCTGCCCGCTGAGGCTCCCGTGAGTAGCGCTGTGGACTGCTGTCACAGCCAGGAGCTTTGGAGCTGCACTGAGGTCCTGCCTGGCCGGGCCAGAGCACAGATTATGTGGGAAAACGTGTGCTGCCTGTTGCCCAGGCCAAGGGCCTGGCTCTCAGCCACCACTTCATTTGGAGGGTTTCCTTGACTTGGCTGCCAGTGACTGGGCAGTTGATGAAGCCCTGATCAAGTGTGCTAGGGCGTATGGGAGCCACGCACAGCACGAGGTCCCCTCGGCCAGCTGGGGTACACACGGAGGGTGGGGGTAAAGAGGGAGAAGGGGTTCTGGCAAATGGGGGAGGCTGCAACCCAGAGAAGCAGGAGACAATGGACGAGGTGAGGCACCGCCTGATAAACTCACTCCATGGCACTACTGGGGGCTGGGATTTAGCTCAGTTGGTAGAGCGCTGTGCTGCAGTCTCTGAGGTCCTGAGTTCGATTCCCACCACCGCAAAATGGGAGAAGGACCTGGCAATCCACTCCCAAGGCAATCCCGAAACAGTCTGCCATTGAAAACCCTATGAGGGTCGCTATGAGTCGGATACCGACTCGACGGTACCTAACAACAATGGCACCACTGAGCCAGGGCTGGCCACACAGCAAGGGGTCCAGGTAACTAAAGGTACTAAGCTAGCAGGTGCCCATCGTCCAGCCTCAACTGTTGTTCGTCCAGGCGAGGCCTCACGTGCCACTTTCCAAAGCTGCACAAATGACACAGTGGGTGCTGAGGTTGCATGCGTGCGTGTCCTCACCCCATGCTGAATGAGAGAGAAAGTCGTCCCTCTGAAGCCTCGGGCCTGGTTGTACTGCTGAGGACCGAGAAACAATAACAAAATGCAGCCGGTGGAGAAAACCCACCCCCGCCCACTTCCCCCAGGGCGCACTGCGAGGAGAGGCTGCGGGGGATTCCTTCCCTTCGTGTTTGCCTGGTGAATCTGGTCCTGGAGGGAAGGAGGCTCAGTGGACCTCAACTCCATGCCAGGCACACAATCCTTTTTATGTTTAAGACCATGATTGCAGCCTATCTCGTTCTATCTGTGTCCATCTAGTTGAGGATATTCCTTATTTTCATTGACCCGCCACTCTCCCACACATGATGTCTTTCTCCAGGGATTGGTCGCTTCTTGACAGTGGACCCCGGGGGAGACGTCGGGAGACCCACAGCTCATTTCTGTAAAGGGAAACATCTGGTTTTACTCAGCGACCAAATGATATTTTGCAAAGTCTGGCTGAGCAATCAGGCTTTCTTTTCCGGCAAGCCCAGCGCGGTGCCTTGTAAATGTGAGGCTGACACCTTCCTCCTCGAGTGCCCCTTCTGCTGACTCGTGGGAACACGGCGAGGCACACACTCTGCCTCCCTGCGGGAGCCGTGGCTTCCTGAGCACCAGGTGCAGTTTCCACGTTCAGGGAAGAGGCCTGGGAGCCATGCCGGCCTGGCCACTCCTGGCCAATGCTGGCAGCATGGTCCCCTCTGTTCCTGCCCGACATTTCCATGCCTTGGATGAAATCATGGTCCTAAGCTGCGGGAGAACATCATCTACCCCACATGGGTAGCAAGGAGCCAAGGGGCACCTTTCGATGGCGGGCTGGCACACACAGGACGCAGGGTGCGCTGATTCCAAGTGTGCATCATGGTGTTTCCCCCGAGCATGCCCGAGGTCAAGATCGAGGCCACGCCCCTCACCAAGAATTGTCTCTCCTGCATCTTCCCTGACCACACTCTCATCACCCTCAGAAACCACTGATGCTCTGATCTCCAGGAACATTGCCTTTTCTATGGCCCAGCTGCTATGCCCCATGTCTACCTAGACGGCTCCTATGGCTCTGGCAGCCAGCCAGGGGTTTGGTGGTGTGGGAGGCAGAGGAACTGGCAGAGCCAGGCCCAGCACGGTGCCGAGGGTGGAAACCTATCGCTGTGTGTGCCCCAGGTGCTGGTGGTGCGAATCTTCATAATAGCCCTTCCAGGTTGTTGTTGTTGTTAGGTGCCGTTGAGTCGGTATCCAACTCATAGCGACCCTCATAGGGTTTTCAGTAGCTGTTTCGAGATTGCCTTGGGAGTAGATTGCCAGGCCCTTCTCCCAAGCCCTTCCAGGTAGACATGTGTTACTTTCATTCTATATGGGAGCAAGGGGCTGGGATTTAGCTCAGTTGGTAGAGCTGCTGCTCTGCAGTCTCTGAGGTCCTGAGTTCAATTCCCAGCACCACAAAAAATGGGAGAAGGACGTGGCAACTCACTCCCAAGGTAATCCCGAAACAATCTGCTATTGAAAACCTTATGAGGGTCGCTATGAGTCGGACACGACTTGACTGCACCTAACAACAACAACAACATAGGAGCAAACTCAACCCCTGGAAAACAATTGATTTGCCAAGACCACGTGCTTAGTCAGTGATGGAATTCCGGGTTCAACCCAGGGTGCGACTGCTGTGCTCCACTCCACTGGCTCAGAGCTGTTGTCCCTGTTCCCGCCTTCTCACAGGCACTGGTGCCCCACCCCTCTCATCCCCTGGACTTCAGGGCAGCACACTTGTCAGTGCTACACATAGGCTGGAGACCCTGGCCTGAGGAGCCCCCGCCAGGCCCCACGATGACCTGAGCTCCCCGCCTTCTTCCCAACTCCCAGCTCCTCAAAGGCTGAGAACAACTGGAAATTGGGAAATGCTACAACTTCGGGCTTTTGTTTCCCTGCCCAGGAGCGAGCCCCAGGCGGCCTCCTAGCGGCTGGAGCCTGCTCCCCAGGGCCACTCCTGGCTCCCTTGCAAATTGTTATGTTTCCCTTTGGAGCCTCCGGCACACCTGGGCACCTCCAGGAGCCGGCAGACACCTGGTCTAGTGCAGTCTGGCCCCGAGGCATGGCCCAGCCCCTGCTGTCCTCAAAGGCTCTGCCTCGGGAGGTGAGGGTGCATCCTGGGTCCAGAACACAGGGCAGGAGGCCCAGGGACACAGGGCCAAGCCTGAGACACAGTGAGGTGGCTGGAGACATGCCCTGTTCTGCCTTCCTGGGTTGTTGTTGTTGTTGTTAGGTGCCGTCCAGTCGAGTCCGACTCATAGCGACCCTATGTACAGCAGATCGAAACACTTGCCGATTCTGTGCCAGGCAAACAATCTTATTTATGTTTAAGCCCATGGTTGCAGACACTGTGTCAATCCATCTGGTGGAGGGTTTTCCTCTTTTCCGTTGACCTGCCACTCTCCCAAACATGATGTCCTTCTCCAGGGATTGATCTCTCCTGACTACATGTCCGAAATATGTAAGACGCAGTTTGGCCATTCTTGCTTCCTGGGTAGTGGCACCATAAGAGGTACAACGGCTACTTCTAGGAAGCTGCAGCAGGGGTCTGCAGAGGCACTGGGCAAAGGGAAGACCTGCAGCCAAGCACGGGACAGACACTGGGAGACTCTTGGCAAACTGGGCCAAGGAAACTCTTCGCCAAAATCAAGCAGAGGGTGGGAGTCACCAAGAAGAACCATAACAATGACAGACCCCAAACTCCACCCAGCTTCGGCTGAGTAAAAGGAGCTGCCATCCCCAACCCTGGCGGAAGTAAAGACATGTTCACTTCCAAACATTGCGGTACTGTCCTCAGCTTCTGCGACCCCATTCAAGAGGTCAGGCATTCAGCACAAACACATGTTGCTCACTAGAAGGGAAGAAAAACAATGTAAACCACAAAGACAGAACAGCCGATACAACCAAATGCATGTACGACCCAGCTATTGGAACTAAATGACAGGGAATTTAAAGTCACTATGATTAATACATTAAAGGCTCTAATGAAAATGGAGGATAGCAGGTAAGGTCGGGGGTAACATTAGGACTGAGCGTTCATGTTCTGCCAAAATTCCTGTGCTGAAGTCTTAAGCCCCAATGCGATAATACATGGAGGCGGGGGGCTCTGGATGGTGATTAGGGTTCTATCAGGCCCTCATGATGGAATGAATGAACTTTTAAATACACTCTTCAGGAGAGAGAAACAGGGAGACGAAGAGAGAGAGACAGACACCTTGGACACATACCAAGAAAAAGCCATGTGACGAAGTGGGCTATCTGTAAGCCAGGAGGAGGCCCTCATGAGGACCAGGACTGCCTGGCATGTTGATTTTGGACTTCCAGCCTCCAGAACTGTAGGAGAAAACTTTCCGATGTTTAAGGCACTCAGTCAAAGGCATTTCATTATGTATCTCAAGCTGACTAAGCAGAAATGAGGAGTGCTGGAAGGTGAATAAATGAAGGTAAAATAAAATTCGTTTTTGTTGTTCTTAAATGCTCCAAAAGACAATTATCTAAAGAAAAAGTAGGAGAAATGCACTGTGTGCTTATATGTAAAATAAGATGTATAACAGCAATAGCGGGCTGGGATTTAGCTCAGTGGGTAGAGCGCTGCGCTGCAGTCTCTGAGGTCCCAAGTTCAATTCCCAGCACCGCAAAAATGGGAGAAGGGCCTGGCAATCCACTCTCAAGGCAATCCCGAAACAGTCAGCCATTGAAAACCCTATGAGGGTCGCTATGAGTCGCTATGAGTTGGATACCGACTCGACGGCACCTAACAACAACAACAACAGCAATAGCAGAGAGCATGGGACTAGAAGGTGGTGTGATGAGCCGAGTGCAGTGGCGCACGCCTGTAATCCCAGTGACTCGGGAGGCAGAGGCAGGAGAATCGCAAGTTCCAGACCAGAGGCAGTCTGCGTAACTTATCGAGACCCTGCCTCAAAACGTTAGAAAAAAAAAGTGGGCTGGGGTGCAGCTCAGTGGCACAGCACTTGCACAGCATGCAAGCGTGAGGCCCTAGGTTCAACCCCCAGTACCGCCCAAAAAAGAAAAAGAAAATGGTGTTATGAGATTCTTACACCACACCTAAGGTTGTAGTAACTATAAGGAAGGACCAGACGGAAAGGTCACGTATCAAATGCACAGCAACAGAGGTGAAGAATGCCTGCAAGGAGCTCCAGGCACAACTGACACTGATAAAGAAAGAATCCGTGAACTTACCCAAACTGAAGCAATAAGAAAAGCAAGAGTAGAAAGTTAAACATCCAACAGGCGATCCAAGAGCTGTGGGAAGAGATCCCTCAATGTGCTGCTGGAATACCAGACAGAAGAAAGAGAAAAATAGGACAGAAAGAAATTTGAGGAAATAATCCCTGACCATATTCCAAATTTAATGACCGGTAGCAAATCATAGGTCCAAGGAGCTCAGAGACCACCAAAAAGGATTTAAAGCCAACTAAGTATGTCATGGGTGGGCTGGGATTTAGCTCAGTTGGTAGAGCGCTGCTCTGCAATCTCTGAGGTCCTGAGTTCAATTCCCAGCACTGCAAAAACAGGAGAAGGACGTGGCAACCCACTCCCAAGGCAATCCTGAAACAATCAGCCATTGAAAACCCTATGAGGGTCACTATGAGTCGGACACGACTCGATGGCACCTAACAACAACAACAGCACAAGTATGTCATATTCAAACTGATGAAGTCAAAGGACAAAGAGAGAAAAGACAACATACAGAGGAACAAACTTAAGCACTACATCAGACTTCTCTTCAAAAACTGTCAGCTGGAGAATGATGAAATGAGAACTTTTAAACAATACAAGAAAGAAAAACATAAACTTGCAATTTTATACCCAGTAAAAATACCTTTCAAAATGAAGAGGAAATAAAACTCAGGAGCACTCATTGCCAGTGGATGCACAGCACAGGAAAAGCTAATGGTGGTTCTTGAGACAGGTGGACTCTGACATCTGTGGCTGGCAGAACTCTCCCCTGAGAGATGTCCAGCTTTGATTCCTGGGACCTGTGAATGTGGCATGTTTCATGGCAAAAGGGAGTTTGCCAATCATCCTGCGTCATCAAGGCAGGCCAAATCTATTTCCACAAGCCATTACAAACAGAGTACTCTTTAGCCAAAGCCCAAGAGATGTGGCATAAGAAAAAGTCAGAGAGTAGCCAGGCACGGTAGCACACGCCTATATCCCAGCGGCTTGGGAGGCAGAGGCAGAGGATCACAAGTTCGAGACCAGAGGCAGTCTGCGTAACTTAGCAAGACCCTGTCTCAAAAAATAAAAAGATGGGCTGGGGGTGCAGCTCAGTGGTCCAGAACTTGCAGAGGATGCAGGCACGAAGCCCTGGGTTCAACCCCAGTATTGCAAAAAACAAAAAAGAAAGAAAGAAAAAAAGAAAAAGTCAGAGAGTCAGAGCATGCAAGGACGCTGAGCATCTACTGCTGGCTGGGCTCCTGTCAGACAAGGATTTGGGGCAGCCTCCATCACCCTAGTCCAGGCCCATCTGACAGCTGCAGGGAAGCAGAAACTTCAGTCCTGCTACCACAGAGAACTACATCCTGACAATAAGCCAAACAGGCTCAGAAGTGGACTCATCCCCACAGCCTTTTGGCGAAAAACACAGCCTTCTTATGCTGCATGTGAAGCTCAGGAACATTACAGGAAAATATGTTGTTGTTGTTGCTGTAGGTACTCTCACGTCAGGTCTGACTCATAGTGACCCTATGTACAACAAAATGACATACTCTCCAACACTGTGCCATGTCCAGCACGATTGTCAGTGCTTGTCTGCTATTCGTAGGGTTTTCCATGGCAGATTGTTTCAGGAGTGGGTTGCCAGGTCGTTCTCCCAAGCCTACAGTACTTGGTGTTTCCAGGTGGTCTCCCATCCAAGGACTAACCAGGCCCGACCCTGCTTAGCTTCTGAGAACAGGTGGGTTCTGATGCCCGGGTGCTATGGCTCCAGACACATGAAAACGTACTGCGAGTAATTGAAGCTGTATATTGTAAACACTAGGTCAAACACTAAAACCTTTTTTTGTGGCACCAGGGGTTGAGCCCATTGCCTTATGCATATTTTACAAGTACCCTCCTACTGAAAGGGCTGGGGTTTAGCTCAGTTGATAGAGTGCTGCTCTGTGCTCTCTGAGACCCTGGGTTCAATCCACAGAACTGCAAATGCAGGAGAAGGATGTGGCAGCCCACTCCTGGAACAATCCCCAAAACAATCAGCCATTGAAAACCCAATGAATAGCAGAGAAGCACGGACATAGTGCCAGGCGTGGCAGAGTGTCAGGGAACGTTTTGTTCTGTAGTACATACGGTCTCTGTGGGTCAGACCCAAATCGATGGCACCTAACAACAACTACCACTGAACTTCACCCTAAGCCCTTCAAAAAAGATTTTTGTTTTTTATTTTGGGACAATCTCACTAAGTTACACAGGCTGCCTCTGGCCTCAAACTTAAGAACCTCCTGCCTCTGCCTCCTGAGTCACTGGGATTATAGACATGTGCCAACACACTGGCTCCTAAAAAACTTTTTAAAAGATTATAAATAATAAGTCAACATGGAGATAAATTAAATGATAAAAAATGTTAAATTAACTTAACAGAAGACAAAAAAGAGGGAAAAAGAGAAAAACATAGACCAAATAGACAATGACTAAGAGGTTGATGGGGGAAGGACCTGGCAACCCACTCCCAAAAACCAATCCACCATTGAAAACCCTATGAACAGCAGAGAAGCACTGACAATAGTGTTTCGCCTGTTGTATGTAGGGTCTCAATGAGTCGGATACCGATTCCACGGCACCTAACAACAAAAACAACAAGAGGTTGATAGATTTTAACCCAAACGTATCAATAACCATATTCACTGTGAATGATCTAAAGCACAGGAATTCAGAGACAGAGGCTTTATGTGTCAACTGCCTGTGGTCTACAAATCCCACTTTAAATGAAAACACAATATTGAGGAAAAAATCTGCTTCCAGAACGATGTGTCCTGTAGACACATTTGGTTTCTGCAAACAGAAAAGAAGGTTGTATGGTTTGGGTGCTCTGTACGACTGTGGCAAGTGATGTTGTTGTTGTTGTTGTTGTTGTTGTTGTTGTTGTTGTTAGTATCCATGTTGTCGAGTTGGTATACAACTCATAGCAACCCTCATAGGGTTTTCAATGGCTGACTGTTTCGGGATGTGGCAAGTGACGTAGTGGAGTCTTCACCTCATTGGCTGGAAGGTGGCCTATGTGGCACTCATGACATGATTCCCTCCACGGAGACAAGCAGGAGAATGAAATGGGCAGGTCAACAAGGAGACTTCAACGGTGCAACTGCCAGTGATTTTTTTTAAAAATCTCTCTTTAAGATCTAAAGTAAATATGATTAAATGGTAATGGTTTTCCAGGGTAGTGGTAGTGTTAGACGCTATTGAGTCAGGGCCGATTCATAGCAACCCTGTGTACAACAGAAGGAAACGCTCCCTGACACTGTGCCATGCCCTGTGCTATGTCAGGGCTTCTCTGCTGTTAACAGGGTTGTCAATGGCTGATTGTTTCAGGAGTGTTTCTGGAGCGGGCTGCCAGGTCTTTCTCCCATTTTTGTGATGCTGGGGATGGAACCCAGGGCCGCAGAGAGGTTATTATATTTGCTATGGATTTGGGATTGTTGTTGTTGTTAGGTGCCGTCGAGTCGGTATCCGACTCATAGCGACCCTCATAGGGTTTTCAATAGCTGACTGTTTCGGGATTGCCTTGGGAGTGGATTGCCATGTCCTTCTCCCCTTTTTGAGGTGCTGGGAATTGAACTCAGGACCTCAGAGACCACAGCACAGAGCTCTACCAACTGAGCTAAATCCCAGCCCCATGGATTTGGGGTTAGAGGTATTATATTTATTGTGGATTAAATGTTGTCCCCCCAGTAGCTACATGAGGCCCTTCCTCCTAGAATCTCAGGACGTGTCCTTTTTTGGAAATACGGTTACTGCAGACCCATGTAGTCAGGTTACAGTAAGTCATACTGAAGGGGTGCTGGGTACCGATCCAAATGACCCATGCCCTCCTAGGAGATAAGAGGCATAGATAGGCATGAGCAGATAGGCATAGGTAGGCATGAGCAGTGGAAGATGACCGGAGAGACTCGGGAAGGTGCGTGATGACAGAGGCGGGCCCTGGAGTGCTGTGTCTCCAAGCCAAGGAACACCAAGGCTGGTCACAGCCCCGAGCAGGCAGAAGAGGCAGGTGGGATCTTCCCCCGGCGCCTTCCGAGGGCGCGTGCGCCTGCTGACCTCTGCTCCCTAGACGGCAGAGAACAGACCGCTGCTTCTGTAAGCCGTCCCGCCGTGGAACTCCCCTAAGCAGCCTAAGACACAGATTCACTATTCCACTAGGTACTTTCCCAGAGTTTAAAGGAGCCCTTTAATCAAACGCAGAGGAAAACAAATGGGCCTTGTTCTACATGCTCCTTAGCACTGCTTTAAACTGAATAATGCCTCTTGGAACTATTTCCAAGACTCCAGCCAGGGCTGCGTGTTAGCCTAGCGTGTGCCCGCACCGTCAGGATTCAGCCCCTTCCTTCCTAATGCTGTACAGCTGGGTCCTATCTGCTGCTGTGTCAGATTTGTACCTGCGGAAGAAGGGAACACTACTGTCACATGTCCATGTCAAAAGGACAAAATCTGCTTCTGATCAAACCTCTGAATCCAATTACCAGGATCCAGAAAATTCAGAGGACAAAAGAGGCTATTCAGTGGAAAAGGAAGACGGAACAAGCAAAACCCAAACTGCAAAAAACTCGGGGAGGGAGACAGCTTTGCGTCTTTAAAATGTAAACTGTAAGGTTTAAAGATTCATACATTAAAAGGTGTAGGAGCAGTCAAAATGTCTGGATTGATTAGGATCATAATGCCAACAAACAGCAATCGGTTAAAACAAATCACAGCATTTACGACACAATTAGAAATTCAAACTGGCTATTGAACAATACTAAGGAATAATTGTTACTTTGTTCAGGTTTGATGATGGCGCTGCTATTTTTAGGAGTTCTCACCTTTTGAAATGTACACTAAAATGTACCTGGACAAAGGATACAGAGTTTGTGATTTGTTTCAAAGTATCACAAGACAGAAGCAAGGGAAAACAGCGAGATGAACCAAGGTTGCCTGCAAACTGAAGCTGTGAAAGCTGGGACAACGGCACCTACACATCCATTAGTATTTTCTACTTGTGTGTGTGCTTAACGTTCCTATGGGAAAGCATTTTAAAATATTTTTAATGAACATCATATGTTCATCCACCTTTGCTACTCCTGTGATTAAACTTGTAAGATAAATTTCTAAAAAGGGAAATAATGGGTCACATTAATTTCAATGCCGATAGGTTTTGTCAAAGTGCCCAGTATAGGATTATACAAATATAGCCAGATGTGGTGGTACACGCCCGAAATCCCAGCCGCTCTAGAGGCTGAGGCAGGAAGTTCACAAGTTTGAGACTAGAGGCAGCCTGAGAAACTTAGCAAGACCCCATCTTAAAAAACAGCGCTTGATTTGGGAACACATATACTAAAACTGGAATGACATAGAGATTAGTGTGGCCCCTGTATAATGAAAACACACAAATTCCGGAAGCACTCCTTATTTTTTTCTGTAAAATGTTTAAGGAGATGGAAGTGTAAGCAAAACCGATTTAATAGTTGCATTATGAGCCGGGCACGGTGGCGCACACCTGTCATCCCAGCGGCTCGGGAGGCAGAGGCAGGAGGATCGCAAGTTCGAGACCAGAGGCAGTCTGTGTAACTTAGTGAGACCCTGTCTCAAAAAGTAAAAAAATGGGCTGAGGCTGCAGCTCAGTGGTCCAGCACTTGCAGAGCATGCAGGCGAGAGGCCCTGGTACCCCCCAGTACTGCAAACAAACAAACAAACTAACAAAAAACAAAAACACAATTGCATTATGGATATACCTGCTGACTTATTACTCTGCAACCCACTAACATGTATAATTAAAATACTAGTAAAAATTTTTAAAAATGAGCTGGGGGTGTAGCCCAGTGGTAGAGCACTTGTAAAGTATGTGAGAGGCCCTGGGTTCAACCCCCAAATACTGGGGGGAAAAATGATACAAACGCATATTCCCACATGGCAAGAGCATGGGCGAGAATAGGGCAGGACAAGCAGGAGATATGAAAATATTAAAGACACTGGCTTCCGCCCTACAATACAGCTTTTGTTGTGTGAGGGTGAATATAAAACAAAAAACTATTTAAAAATTAACTTTCTCTGGTGCAAAAGAGAATGAGATCCCCTCCCCCTTTCCCTAGAGCACTTGCTTTAGAAAATGCATTGTTATAAATTCTCAGTGTCACCGAGGTGTGTTTAAATCTTCGTGTGTGTGTGGTACTGGTGGTTGAACCCAGGGCCTCATGCCTGCATGCTCTGCAAGTGCTGGGTCACTGAGCTGCACCCCTAGCCCAATTTTTTACTTTTTGAGACAAGGTCTCGCTAAATTACACAGACTGCGTCG
>VMDO01021193.1:0-35917 GCA_007922755.1 Pedetes capensis
AAATGGAGAAAAGATTGAAGTTGTCTGAGATTTTGCTTTGCTTGGCTATAATCAACACCTGTGGAAGCAGTAGTCAAGAAATCCAAAGACGTATTGCTCTAGGAAAAGCTGTGGCAAAAGATCTCTTTAGAGTATTGAAAAGCAAAGATGTCACATTGAAGACGAAGGTGCGTCTGACTCATGCCATGGTATTTTCAGTTGCATCATATGCTTGTGAAAGCTGGACATTGAACAAAGAAGACAGGAGAAGATTTGGTGTTTTTGAATTACAGTGCTGGAGACGTCTATTGAATATACCATGGACTGCCAAAAGAACCAACACATCTGTTCTAGAAGCAGTGCAACCAGAGTGCTCCTTGGGAGCAAGAATGGCCAGACTGCGCCTTACATATTTTGGACATGTAGTCAGGAGAGATCAATCCCTGGAGAAGTACATCATATTTGGAAGAATGGCAGGTCAATGCAAAAGAGGAAAACCCTCCACCAGATGGATTGACACCGTGTCTGCAACAATGGGCTTAAGCATAAATAAGATCGTTTGCCTGGCACAGAATCGGGAAGTGTTTCGATCTGCTCTACATAGGGTCGCTATGAGTTGGACTAGACTCGAGGGCACCTAACAACAAACAACTTGTGAATTGTCTTTTATAATACTATTTTTTTCACTTTCCTAATTGTATTTTATCGTATTGAATTGTTTTAGTTGGGACTTACTGAAATTGAACTAAATTTTTCTTCACATTAGTTTTCATGTTAATAGTCTCATTAGAAACTGCACAATGAACTTCATGGCAATAGTGCCAAGCAATTGGGCAGAGACAAGAGTAGAAGAAAAACAGCATGTATAGAGCAGAATACTATTTCAGGACAGAGGATTCAGGAAAACTTAGGGTCTAGCTGAAATTGCACAGAGGATTAAAATGGCAATAAGTGCATATAATTAACCAAGCTGGAATTTGTTCAGAAAATCAAGGACAAGTACGCTTTTAATTATTCAGTTAATGGACTTCTCCAAGCCAAAATAGCTACCTTACACTGAGGCTGGCAGCCTTTTTTTTTTTTTTTTTCCAGAAGTATGCCCTCATTTTTGCTCTCTAAATCCACACAGAATTTAATTGCTTATGTAATGCCTCCATTTTTGCACTAAGATTCCAGTTTCACTCTTGAAGTTACTATATGTGCAGGTCACTCTTGGGATTTGGGGAATTAGTTGAATGGTAGATAAACCAGTTCTGTTTCATTAAAATGATTTGTACATTCATATCCCAGAACACAGAATCTTCATTTTAAGGGCATATCTGGATTTGAAAATTAAATAATAGCTACATTTTACCTAATGTAACCATGAACAGATGGTACACATTATTATTATTATTTCTTACTAATTCATCCACTGATGTTTCATAATAATGTTAACTCTTCATGACTTTTCCACCTCTGACAATGAATTAGTTTAGTTTGTCACTTAGATGGTTCCAAATACGTGTGGATCTGATTTCTAGCCCATTTGCTGAGTTTTTCACATTTTATTTTTTATACTTGATATTCTTTAACCAACTCAAATTCTTCTACTTAGATATTTCCTCTTAAAAAAGATTTACATGAATTATGAAATGCTTCCACTTTCTTATAAGTCACTAATGCCCCAAAACATTAAAGAAACTCATATAAATTTTACACAAGCCCTGCAGTACAAACAAATGTGTGTTGAGTACAGACCCCTTCAGGGAGTTTGGGGAAGTATACGGTAGTTTTCTGTATTTCTCCTTATAATTGCACTGGAACTGCGTGAATGATACAAAGACAAGTGTTCAATTCTTCACTAGCATTTCTCCTTCCCTCCAGCACTGACTCCTCTCTCTCTCCTACAATCTGTCTCTTTAACTTCTCAGTAAAGACCCAGGATGATATTTCTATATTTACTAAAACAAGTTTGCCATTCTTAAAGCACCGACTTGAAGAACTATAATCAGAATCTTACTGCTAACACCATGAGGAAAGCTGAAATCTGATAGTATTAACAGGCTGGTTTTTTTATGAGCTAAGTTACTTAACTCCTAGTGCTGCATTTTCAAGATTAATATATGTGTATTATACATTTTTCCTTTAATTGATTTTAAATGAGATATAATAAATATCTAGATAGATCACAGAAGACAATTGGAATAGCTTCTTCAATTCTAGGTTCAACATTTTAAAAGTCATTGCTAAACTAGGAAGTTTGAAACTAGGGTAAGAAAAATGGTGGGGCTCTAGAAACAAATCACTTAATAAGAGAGTATTCTGTATCTGTTTTTCTCTGAGATTAGAAAAGAAAAGCTTGGTTTTTTAAAATTCTGCTTTATCCCTCTGAATGTTCAGAATGATCCTTTGGGGAAATGGAATTGTAAAGGGTTAAGGAAAATGATACTCATATGACAACATGTATTAATAAATGGTAGAATGAGAATTTAATACCACGGTGGGCAATTTTTAACATTTTCAAGATACAATTATAATTCCATAGAAGAAAATACCAGCCATTTTGATTTACTCTGGGGAGTTGAATTGAAATGGTTTATTTGAAAACATGAAGACAAATTTTGAGTCTACATACAAAACTATGTAATGAAGAGAGAGCTGTGTGGACAATGAAATAAGAGACAAGGTCAAGAATCGTGATTTTTTTTTTAAATAAAATTTTCATAGTGGAATAAGTTAGTTGACATCAATATTTCTCAAACAAAATTCATGTTCCAGAATATATTAATGGATCCGTAAGGTGTACATAGTCAAGAACGAAACAGGTATTTGATCAGGTAAAATTATCACAGGAATTTTAGCTTAATATATGTCAAACTAAATTTGAAGAAAACTGACTTGTGTATGTGTTGTGGAGGCACTGTGGAATGTTGCCTCTTTTTTTTTTTTTTTTTCCGGCACTGGAAGTTGAACCCAAGGGCCTAGCGCCTACGTGCTTTGCAAGTGCTGGACCACTGCTACACCCCCAGCCCATTTTTTTTCTTTTTGAGATAGGGCCTTGCTAAGTTACGCAGACTGCCTCTGGTCTCCAACTTGAGATCCTCCTGCCTCCGCCTCCTGAGCTGCTGGGATTACAGAAGTGCGTCACTGTGCCCGGCTGCATTCCAATTTTCACACTCTGATAAATTCGTTCTCGTTCTCTCTACAGACTAGGGATTTTAGCATATTTGTTTTTTTTGGCAATAACATGGTCTTTTAGATGTGATAAGACTACATATATTTCCACAATTCATTCATTTCCTCTAGCTTCTTCAATTTGTTGTCACATAATTGTTCATAACAGTCCCAACGATCCTTTACATTTCTGTGGTTGCAATGTCTCCTTTTTCATGCCTGATTTTATTCGAGTCTTCCCTCCTTTTTCCTCGGTTAGTACAGCTAAAGGCTTGTTGGTTTCGTTTATATTAGTCTCTTTCAGTGTCTGAGAGCAGCTTGGGGCGGGGCAGCACCACAGGGCCCAGACTGAGCACCTGGAAGACCTGCTCAGGAAACTCTTCCTGATGGCTTCCGAGGGCCTCACTGGGCTGAGCTGCTGAGAATGGGCTCCTCAACGGCTTTCTGGGCCACCTTGTTGATGCCCAGGGGTCAGTGTGTGGATCCATCAGGAAAGGTTGCCCAGCCGCTTCCCTGGGTCACGGGCAGGTGGGAGAGGCCATTAGGCCCTTCCCTGGCCTCTGCCAGCCTGGTTAGAGGAGGCTGCCAGACTCCGCAGCAGCCCAAGGATGCGTCAGCGGGCTTCCTGGTGCCTCTGCAGCAGAGAAGTGGGCGGAGCCACTCAGCTGCTTCAGGAACCCCTCTTAACCTGCCACTCAGGTGCTTCCTGGGACACGGGAGAGTGGGTGGGGCCTGTTGGCTGCTTTATGAATCTGGGTGGGAGGAGCCACGGGGTCAGTTGCTGAGCTCTTCACAGATTTCAGCTGAGCAGGGTCTCCTCCACACGGGAGTTTCTCCTCAGGCACTGGGCGCCAGAGCCCTGGGTCCATGGACCCAGGAATAAATGCACAGGTAGTCAAGGCAAGTGAGAGCGAGGAAGATTCTACTGAGAGGTTAGATAAAGCCTTCTGAATGCAAGGGGTCCCGACTGGGTAGCCGGGGTGAGGCTGTGGTCTAGGGGTTTTTATGGTCCCTTTATTTAGGATGGGCTTTTTGAGCGAGGTCCTGCAGATTGGTCCTCATGGTATGTTGGCCCAATAGAGTTAAAGGGCTATTGTTCCTATTGTGTCTATGTAGACATTGATTCGCTGGGTGGCTGCTGGCTAGATCATGGGACTTGTTTTTCTTAGAAGAATGGGACCTGGCCTGGTGACTGTTGACCAAGTTACTACTTGTTTCCTCTGAAAAATAGGACTTTGGACAATGAAATTCATTTGGTATACTGAAACTTAGGTGACTTAATTGGTTGCTTGGTGACTGTTTTGACTCAGTTCCTTGTTTTTAGGCCCCATTTCCCTGAACCTGACTGAAATTTACTAATTCCTATCATCCTGATAGCCTGCAGCTGTAGCCCAGTGGCATCTGATCCCGTCAGATCTCGGAAGCTAAGCAGGGTTGGGCCTGGTTAGTACTTGGATGGGAGACCACCTGGGAACACCAGAAGCTGTAGGCTTGGGAGAAGGAACTGGCAACCCCCTCCCAAAAATCAATCTGCCATTGAAAACCCTATGAACAGCAAAGAAGCACTGACAATAGTGTTTCCCCTGTTGTACAGAGGGTCGCTGTGAGTCCGACACCGACTCGACGGCACCTAACAACAACCACAATCATCCTGATGGGGCTGGGATAAATCCCTTAGTTGGTAGAGTGCTGCTTTGCAGTCTCTGAGGTCCTAAGTTCGATTCCCAGCACTGCAAAAATGGGAGAAGGAATAGGCAACCCTGAAACAGTCAGCCACTGAAAACTCTGTAAGGGTTGCTATGAGTCAGATATGAATCCATGGCACCTAACAAAGACAAGAACCAATCCTGATGGGCTGGGGTTTATCTCAGTTGGTAAAGTGCTGCTCTGCACTCTCTGAGGCCCTGGGTTTGATACCCCCCAAAACAGGGAAGGACATGGCAATCAACTCCCAAAGCAATCCCAAAATAATCAGCCATGGAAGACTCTATGAGGGTCACTATGAGTCAGACACAACTCAAGGGGACCTAATAACAACAATAAAATCATCCTAATGACACCACACAGCAGGAGCCTGATTGGGGTATGGCCCACACACCTCTCTCTCTCTCTCTTTCTCTCTCTCTCTCTCTCTCTCTCTCTCTCTGGGTTCTTTCTCTGGGACAATGTAGTGATGTGGTAAGCGCACTCTTCCCCTAAAATGCGCTCTGGGATGGACAGTACTGCAGCGTTCTTCAGCAGTGAATGCCTCCAGTGTCTGTGTCATTAATAGGGACTGGTGAGAACTCCTGCCTTCCCATCCCCACCCAGTAATACCTCTTGGTTCAGGACTGATCTCCAGGTTCAGCACCCTGGAGAAGATGCTGTGTGCCTCGCCCTCTTCTTCCTACAGCTTTTGTGCATCTCTGTGATGTCTCTGTACAATTTCCACTGTGCTCTGGTGCTCTCCCTCAAACATTCCAAAGAAGCTATGTTGTTTGTCTCTTATTCAGTCCTTTGTTGTGGAAGAAACTGCATCAGGCACCTCTATCCAGCCATCTTGCTGATGTCACCCTGCCTGTTGGAATTTCTTCCTTTGTTAAATTGTTGGTTGTAGTTCATTACTAATTGCAAAAACTTCAATTGGGCCAATGTAAATGTCAGTAACCCCCTTGGTTTATTGTGCATATATATATGTATGTATGTATGTATGTATGTGTATGTATTTATGTGTGTAATATATGAAGGACCTGGCAACCCACTCCCAAAAATCCACCCGCCATTGAAAACCCTATGAACAGCAAAGAAGCACTGACAATAGTGTTTCACCTGTTGTACATAGGGTCGCTATCAGTCGGATACTGACTCGACGACACCTAACAACAAAAACTATATACATATAATATATATATAATTTTTATTTTATTTTTATTTTTTATTATTATTATGATTTTTTGGGTACTGGGGATTGAACCCAGGGCCTTGTGCCTGCATGCTTTGCAAGTGCTGGACCACTGAGCTGCACCCCCAGCCCATTTTTTTTGTTTTTTAATTTTTAGTCTTAGTAAGACAGGGTCTTACTAAGTTATGAAGACTGCCTCTGGTCTCAAACCGGCGATCCTCCTGCCTCGACCTCTGAGCTGCTGGGATTATAGGTGTGCACCACTTTGCCCGGTTATTGTTGTTGTTAGGTGCTGTCGAGTCAGTATCTGACTCATAGCGACCCTCATAGGGTTTTCAATGGCTGACTGTTTCAGGATTGCCTTGGTAGTGGATTGCCAGGCCCTTCTCCCATTTTTGCGGCACTGGGAATTGAACTCAGGACCTCAGAGACTGCAGCGCAGCGCTCTACCAACTGAGCTAAATCCCAGCCCGCCTGGTTATTAGTATGCATATTTTAAAAAATGTAGATTCGGAATATAAAAATAATGAAGTTCTGTAAAAAGTAATTTAAAAAATTTGGATACATATGTAATATGCTCGGTACTAACTGTTAGACAGGCACGGGGCTTCTCCTCCCCTCTGAGAGAACCCCCTCACCCCTGCAGAGCCCTAGGCAGACCAAACTGGAGTATCCATTGCCTCCCAGAGCATGGCTCCCTGTAAGTGCCCCACTGGGGGGTTTGCGCCCCTGGAGGGCGGGTACCACATCCTGGTTACCATAGGGACCCCATCCTCATTCTCCTGGCTAGTGCAGGACCTGTTACAAAATGGCTCCTACCTATAAGGCAGTGTCTTATTTAATAGGTTCTACCCATTATCCTTTAGTCCTCAAAAAGCGCTTGGAAAAGCACATCAAAACTTGACTTGAAATCTGCCCTGCCCGGCAACTCTTCTAGCCTATCAGAACCCTTGGCGCATCTGCTTCCTACCTATCTGGATGCAATAGGTCAATCACCCCTTCCCTCTCCCACCTAGAGCCCATAAAAGCCTCGCCCCTTCCTCCCCCAGCAACTGCTCTCTCCTTTTCTACAAACAACCTGGGCAGCTTCTCCCAATAAAGGTCTGTTGAATTCCTGGGTTTTTGGCTTCTTACCTAACATTAACCTATTAAATATTAGATGCATGAAAACAAACAGAAATATAAAAATATAGGACTTGGGTATTTAAAGCGATGTACAACTCTGAAAAATGTTTAAATACAATGACTTTAAACTTCAATTATCTGTCCTCAACATAGTAACACAAAACCCCACAACTTTAAATAGTTTTTAAGTTGGAGATAATGAAAAGGGATAATGTAGGAGTGTTTAAGACTTCCTGCACATGCCTGTAATCCCAGCAGCTTGGGAGGTGGAGGCGGAAGCATTGCAAGTTCGAGACCAGAGGCAGTCTGTGTAATTTAGTGAGAACCTGCCTCAAAAAAGTAAAAAAAAAAAAAAAAAAAAAAGGCTGAGGGTGCAGCTCAGTGGTCCAGCCCTTGCAAAGCATGCAGGTGGGAGGCCCTAGGTTCAACTCCCAGTACCGCAAAAAAAAAAAAAAAAAAAAAAAAAAAGAATTATCAGGTACCTGGGATTTTCTCATGTGTTGACATCATGCTACCTTTTCACACATAGGTAACAAAGACAAGAGACTACTTGATCAGAGACTATGGACAACTTTCCTCACAGCAGAGCAGGAAGAAGGAACCCCATATTCAGGTCAGTTCCCGACTCCTAAGTCCCATGAAAGCCTAGATGATTGTCTCAAAATGGAAATCTGATGAGATGGCTCCCTTGTAGAAATGACTATAAGTTGCAATTGACTTCAGTAAACAATCCATATTTCTTAAATGTTTTGCAATGGCACCGAACTTGTTTCTCTTTTCAGTATCTTCTAACACCCACTTATCATACTCTGCATTGCAGCTCTTCTAAAATACTTAGAGTTCCAGAGTTTTGTACATCCCATTCCTTCTTCTTGAAATATGCCCCCATTCCCTTTCCTAGGCTTAATTAATGCCTGTTCACTTCTTTTCAGGATTCAATGTAGATGTCACTTTCTTCAAAAAACCTGTTTGACTCTTCCCAATAAATTATGCAACTCCTTACCTCTCCTTCTACTTCTTATCACACAGTAATAACATTGCCTACTAGCTTGTTTTTGTATCCCACCAGCCAGTAAGTTCTGTGAAGATAAGAACCCAGAGCCCACACAGACTGACATGGAGCAGTTACTAATAAAAGCTTACTGAATATAGGAAAGAATAAGTATGGAATGGGATACTTACCTTACTTACCTTGACCAGAAATGATAGACATAGAAACTTACCCTAGAAATGATGGGAATCATGGGAATAAACTAGAATCATCCCTGTTTTAGGACAATACTTTTATTCTTCCCACCCCCTAAATTTCCCACACGTGACAATCTTCTGACCTTACTGCTATACAACATTATACCACTTTATAAAAAGGGTTTTAAATGTCAGCCAACTCTGACTCCTTAGAATTTTATTCGCTAAAAAGAAGCAGTGGGAAAATACGACAGGTGGATTTGTGTTGGGTATTAGAGCACACTGGGGAATGAAATGAGCTACCGATCTCATTAGCTGTCTTCTGAGCAGCCGAATTCCACCTAGGTCCCCAAGGTGAAAGGATAATAATTAATTCAATTTACTATCTATTCTGTGGAAAGCTCCAAAGGTTAAGATTATGGAGGACCGATGAGGGCAATCTTTTATACTGTTTAAATTGCTGTTTAAATTTGAATTAGATTCTAATAGTGACAGTTTGAAACTGACACAGTTTAATTCATTTATCACATTCCCAAACCTGCCTACATCAACTAGCTTTAAAGTATGTCTTAAATAAGCAGTCAGCCAGTGCATTTACATGTCTATTTTTATTATTTATTTGGAATTTAAATATGAACTGGAGTATCTATGGTTGTCAAATTTTTTGTTTACCTTCTATTATTTTATCTTTCTCTACTGTGGGTTTCTCCACTCATCATGATATAAAAGTTTTTAAATAAATAGTATAACTCATGATCTATTGGTTCCAACATTCTGGGAGTATGTGTAAGAATTGTTGTTGTTGTTGTTAGGTGCTACTAAGTCTGTGTCCAACTCATTGCAACCCTATATACAACAGGTGAAACACTATTGTTAGTGCTTCTCTGGTATTCATAGAGTTTTCAATGGCTGATTGTCTTTTGGGAGTGGGTCCTTCTCCCAAGCCTACAGCACCTAGTGTTGCCAGGCAGTCTCCCATCCAAGTCCTAACCAGGCCCGACCCTGCTTATCTTCTGAGATCTGACAGGATCAGACACCACAGTGGTATGGCTGCAGGCCAGGGTAGGGATTAGGTAGTGATTAATAATAATAATAATAATAATAATAATAATAATATTTATGTAGTATGATTTGCTAGGAGATATATATGTATATGTATGTACATATGTCAAATTTTGCCTGGTAACTTATAATCATTTGGGTAAAATGAAGCCCATAAATCAACATTTTCTAAGATTATGTGATTAGTTAATGATAAAACTGCTTTTCAAATTCAGTAACAGACATATTACCTAAATATATCCATATTTGTTTGATTGGAATTTTAGCACTCCTCAAATTCTTTGTTTCAAATGGACCTATGAGCTTATGAAAAATAAGATACTAAGTGAACAATTGATATTAGGAATCTAAACATGTAGTAAATACTGATAATATTTAGATGAGAGTCTAATGTGAGGTTGGCAGAGGAGAGCTAAGGAATTACTAGACTTTTTCTGGTTACCTAAGTTGACTAATTTTTGAATTCAGTGTGGCTATTCCATTTATTTATTTACTTACTTATTTATTTTTCTATTTTCTTATTTTCTTGCCCAATCTATTTCTAATTTGGCTATTGGTAGCTCTTTTAGTTGTCATTGCTTTGAGATGTCCCATGCCCTCCTCCTACTCTCCTCACCTTTAAATTTTCTTTCCTTATTTTTCCTCTTTATTTTTTAAGCACTTTCTTAGTTTGGGGCACTACAAAATAGTCCAAGTTCATCTCGTGTATTTCTTGTTCCAGTCCTAGTCCAAGAATCTGTCATGTCCCTAATGACTTTTTGTTCCTTTGGTATGCTTGTATATTAATCCATGTCCTATTTATTTTTATGCTTAATTTTGATCAGTTCCATAAAGGAGCCCCTTATGGGCTCAGAAAGAGTAATAGATGGGGTAGATATGATCAAAGTATATTATATGCATATATGGAAGTGTTATAATGAAATTTACTTTGTATAATTAATATATGCTGATTAGAAAAAGTGAAATGAAATGTATGATTCAACAAAGTATGGTCACTGATATTTTTAACAGAGATTATATTTTAAAAATTATTATTTTAATTAGTTTTATTTTATTCTTTTGCAGTACTAAGGTATTGAACTCAGGGCCTTGCACATACTTTGCAAGTGCTCTACCACTGAGCTGCACCATGTTAGGTGCCGTCAAGTCGTTATTCGACTCGTAGTGACCCCTATTCATAGGGTTTTCAATGGCTGACTGTTTCGGGATTGCCTTGGGAGTGGATTGCCAGGTCCTTCTCCCATTTTTGTGGTGCTGGGAATTGAACTCAGGACCTCAGAGACTGCAGCGCAGCGCTCTACCAGCTGAGCTAAATCCCCGAGCTGCACCATAGGACCTTTAAAATTTTTTTTTTATCTTTAGATAGCATCTCAATAAGTCACTCAGGCTGTACCACTGCACTTGGCAAATTTATTTTATTTATTTAAATGTTTTAGCATTGGGTGCTGTGATCCATGACTGAATCCCAGGAACTCAGAATGAAGAGGAAGGTAGATCAGAAGTTTGAGACCAGAGGCAGCCTGTGTAACTTGGCAAGACTCTGTCTTAAAATAAAAAGTAAAAAATGGGCTGGGGGTATAGCTCAAAGGTAAAGCACTTGCATGGCATGCATGCATGAGACCCTGGGTTCCATCCTCCAGTAATGAAAGAAAAAAAGAAAAAAGAAGGCCAAAAGACCAAAACAATAGCAGCAACAACAATAACAACAACATCCTGTAGTATTGAAAGAAAAAAAAAAAAGAAGAAGAAGAAAAGAAAACCAAAACAAGAACAAGAAAGAAAAAAACAACAAAATGCCTAAAATTTTTTAGCTCCTGGAAGGCAGATAGTTTAAGGGAATATTATCTCAATCCAGTTGGTCTGGGGTTTAGCTCAGTTGACAGTCTGCAGCTCTGCATTCTCTGAGACCCCGGGTTAGATCCCCAGCACCGCAAAAATGGGAGAAGAAAATAGCAACTCACTCTCAAAACAATCCCAAAACAACCTGCCATTGAACACCCTATAGTTCTGGGGACAGCACAGTGACATGGAGAGTTTTGGTCTGTGAGTTGGACCTGACTCAACAGCACCTAACAATAACATCTCAATCCAATTAAGGACTGAAGAGGTTCAGTGTGATTTAAGCCTCCTGGAGGCTTGCTGTAATTTTGGTTTGTCCCATTGAAGAACCATTGGTGTGTATGGATCCTCTTCATTGGTGGAACCTGAACCTTGTCTCCCTGACACTGAGTGACTGCCAAAGCTCAGTTAGCATCTCAGCCCCTTAGTTGCTGTTTTCTGCTTACCATGCACTGCCAGGGAAGTGGCAAGTGCCTCAGGTAGAGGACCAGCACGGGACAGTCACCTCTTTGGGGTTTCACCACTCCAAGACGTTATTCCCCTAAGTTCTGGTGGTTTTCTTGTTTTGTTTTCATTTGTTTTTTAGCCTTAATATCCAATTCTTGTTTTTCTAGCCCTATGAAACTTTCAGAGACTCCAGTTGTCTGGAGCTTTCAGTTTAGAATTCCTGTTGGAGACCTTCAACCCCTTGTCTCATTCTGGTTACATAAAGGGACAAATCCTTGAGGAAAACCTGGTGGGAGATTTCAAGAGAACCTCACTGAGTGTCCCTTGTCTCCACAATCATGGCTGTTCACGTACTAGCTTTGGTAACTCTGTGACAACTTCAAACAGATCTATATTTATCATATCATATCATATCATATCATATTATATTTTTTGTGGTACTGAGGGCCTGAACCCAGGGCCTCACACATACTTTGCAAGTGCTCGACCACTGAAGCTGCATCTCCAGCTCAATTTTAACTTTTTTTAGTTGAGTGAGGGGCTCACCAAGTTACCTAGGCTGCCTCTCTCTTGGAACCTGTGATCCCAAGTTGCTGGGATTACAGGTGTCTGCCACTGTGCCCTGCCCAGATCTCTATTTTTAAAAATATTATTTCACTTTCTTAAGCTGTTCTTGGTAGGGCGTTTGGTCTGCTGCAAATCATTTTGTGGCAAAGTAAAAACCAGCTGTAAGAAAATGTATTAATCCTGAATCTCATGATTAATATCTAAATATTAATTTTACTCATACGTCCCGAATATACTTTTGGTAATTCAATGTCTTCTATATATAATCACAATCAGACACTGATGAATAAGTTGAATATTTTAAAAATAATTTATTTGCTATTAACTAAGAATAATGTATCAGAGCATTTTTTATAAATAGATGAACATGTTATGTGTTTTAGGAATGTTTAATTTAATGTTGAATACTCTGTTTGAAAGAGTGCCATGGTCTCATATTCCCCTAAGAATAAACCAATATTTTCATTAATGAAAGATGTGATATGTCATATTATTATCTCAGGGTTGTTGAATCAAGTAAAGATTAGCTTCATCCTGTATGATCGATTCAAGGAAATAAACTCTATATGCTATTTTAGTTAAAAAGGTTAAATGAAATGTCAGTCTGTTATTAGAAAATTTCAGTACTTGGTTGATTTTAAATGCTCCAATACAGTAAATAACACTTGGACTGAACTTTAAGAATGGCAGCGTTCTGTAGAACATAAATTAAATCTTTGTAATGGCTCTGAAAAGTTAAGTGATGATATCACTCTCAAGTCCATGGACACGAATAATTGTAGTGGTGAGATGATTTCATTTTTAGTTAATTTCTTTAACTTATTTAAGAAAGAAAACTTATCATTTGAATTTTATATATTATAATTTATATCACTTTTAAGGTTTTGAGAACTACCATATACTTATTTATATATAATTCTCTTGAATCCTTAGCATTAGCATAGCACATATTTGAAATTTTTATTACATATGTTAGAAGGATGTATTAATGAAGGCATTCTAAGTATATATAAATATATCCTCTACATATTTGTCAGTTGTTGTGCTGTGGGGCTTGTGTGTTACTGTGATGCTGAAAGCTATGCCGCTGCTATTTCAGATACCAGCAGATACCCACAGTGGACAGGTTTCAGCTGAGCTTCCAGACTAAGACAGACTAGGAAGAAGGACTCAGCAGCCCTCTCCTGAAACAATTAGCCATTGAAAGCTCTATGAATAGCAGAGAAGCATTGTCAGTTATGTTACTGGAAAATAAGCCCTCCCTCCCCACCCCCAGCTGGAAGGCATCCAAGAAACAACTGGAGAAGAGTTGCCTCCTCAAAGGAGAGTCAATGGGAAGGGAATAAAGCCCCTGGAACCTCCTTTCACTGATGTGGCACAACAAAATTAGAAGAAATCATTGACTGCAACAATGGGTTCAAAGATAGTGGACACGGCACAGTGTTGGGTAGTGTTTCACTCTGTTTTATACAGGGTCACTATGAGTCAGATACAATTTTCTGACACTCAACAACATAAATACATAGAAAATCAGAATGATAAGCAAATAAGAATAATTAAGTATAACATACTGTGAGCTTAGTTTGTAATTCTAATTTCCTTTTGCTGTATCCATGAATGACTTTGGAGATCTCATAAGATAATTACCAAATATAACTTGGCCTACACTAATTGCAAGAACAATTTGTCAATTGTGACAGTTTCTCCTATTCTCTAATATTTACTTATTCTTTCGTTTGGTTGTATTATATTTACATGTAAAATGACTCTTATCCATGCAACCTTAACACATGGAAAATAGAAGCAAATATATGAAAAAACTAAAGCAAAGTCACTTTAGCAAAGTCACTATTTCTTTCGTTTGGTAAGATTTACCTAGTATTTTCTGGGATGAACTGTATAGATCTTTGTGTTTGTTCTATTTTTCTTTCTTAACCAATTATAATAAAATTTTTATATATCTTATTTTACCCCATAATTATTTTCTTTCATTCACAGAAAATTCAATAATCAATTTCCTCCCACATTTTAAAAATCAGTGATATACATTGCCATCAGACTTATGATCAGTGTGGAATAGACATTATTAGCAAACATTTAAATTCTTGGAAACTTCTTGCATTGGTGAATAATAGTATATAACCTACATGTTGAAAATAGGAGACCAGATTTTAAAAGTGTGTCTAATAAATATTTAAGAAGCCTTTATCTGAAATCTTATTCAAATCCACATTATAAACTTTCAGAATGTAAAGATATTGTCTTTTTCCTTCTTCTTTAGTCCCTCATTACCCAGGCCTCTTCAGAGTATACCTCAGATATAATAAATATCATTAATATTTTATCTTAGAATTAAGCTTCAAATGGATGCCACTGTTATGATAAAAATAGACATAAATTTCTTTCCTTGATTTTGAAGTTACTTCTCAATTTGTATCATTTTATACTTATCATTTAGAAGAATGACTGACATGTACTTTGTTCCGTAGGTGGATAAATAAAAGTAATTTATGCAATAGTGGATTTTATGAGACAGAAGAAGTTGTAGAGATCATTTAATAGGAATCCTTTTACCAGTGATAGGTATAATCCAAAACTGTACTGTTTGTTGATAGGAGAGATTGTTGATGGTGTCATCCCAGACATTTTGACTTTGCCTAGAACTCTTTTCTGACTATGAAATTATATTTTCTGTATGATGAGCCTTTTTAACATCTTTTCATTATGATACATTCTGCTTTATGGCAGCTAAGCAGTCTTTTGGCATATTTACACACGAAATCATGCAACAATCACATCTTCATCAGCTGCTTAAAGCTGATTGGTTTCTTATGCCTAGCAGAGATATAAAAAATTTTCCCTAAGTTTTCCCTAATTTGTTGCCATTTGCGATACGCTTGTGAACCTCTACAGAATGTAATAAGGACTTGAAAGTTCGTCTCTTTGCTTTGTTTATTCTCCCAGCAGAGACAAATTTCTTGACTTATGTTTGCCTCTTGGTGTGTATCTTCTGTATGCTGTCTAGTATGTATAGTTCTACAATTGGAAAATTACCCTTTGTAGCCCAGGTGGTATTGCACAGAACGATTTTCTCAGTATTGATTTAAGCAGTTGATGGTTGCACTGGAGAGGGAAAGTCATTCAATTGTGTCAAAGAACATTCAGTAAAATGCAATTGGTTAAGCCTGTGGTAAATTACATCTTCAAAAGACGTCTCTGGTAATAACCTTAAATTTAATTCTAAGGTTTCCTCTGCATCATAACTTTGTGCCTTTTCATTTAGTTAAACCATTTTTAAGAAAACAAAAAATGCTTTGCCATGGGTGCTTGCTAAGCACTAAATTCACTAAGTCATTTTTTTTTTCTACTAATGTGCCTTTTCACAGCTAATATGTAAGTTTGGGAGATATAATAGTAGTCAGCTTTCTGATAGCACAGCAGTCTGTTCTAGGCTTCCTATTTTAGGGAGAGTTTAGAATAGTCAGTTGCTACAGTTTTCTTTTGGAATTAAATTTTATATTCTGGAAGCATGCTTCAGTTTTCTTAGAATTATGTACATCAAGTAGTTTGAAGCTATTGTTTCAGCAGTGATTTCTGTGGACTCTAAGTTAATCAAAATTTGTGGATTCTATGTATGCCAAATTGAGTAAAAACTTCCCTGATGGCCTGTTGTTGGTTACCAAGTTCACATTACATGACACCTCGGCCGCACCACCCCACCACTCTCCTCTAATTGCCTTTGTTTTTATTCCATTGCACTTAACCCATTTTAACCTAATTTTAATCACTGTTGATAATTAATTTATTGTCTATTTATTCCCACTGAAATTTAAGCTGTGTAAAGGCAAAAATTTGTGTGTTGTTTAATCCAATCATACATTTCAAATGCTTGGAACAGCGGCTGGCATATAAAAGGCACTTGGTAAGAACTGTTGAACAAACGAATCTGTTCATATGCGTGTGAATCATTTTTATATTTTTCCAAAGAATGTCATTTTTAGACAGAAAATGAGTGCATATCCACACCGTATTTTCAAGGAAGAAAGGACAGTTCAAAGAGGTGCTTACTCTCAAAGAGTTGATTTAGATTAAGGACAAATACAAATATTCCTAATTATAATATGGTTCAAAAAAGAAACCTCCAAAATCAAGGCAGTTTCCAAGTTATTCTGAGAAGAGCATCAGGTAAAGTTTTATGGTGAGGGCATCCAGGTACAGCTGTGAGGCAAAAGCAGTGCTGTCAGGCTTTTTCAGTAGATTTCTTCCATCAGCATCAGTTTCTGTGTGAACTTTAGTAATCCTTAGAGTCCTCAGTCCTGTCTTAAAGAATAATGATCTTCCCAGTCTACTTTGTATGGCCAATATATATGTAATAGCTATTGTGGTTTTGAAATCTTTTGTTCACACTTTCATTTATTAGAGTAGACATCACATTTTTCCTGTACATCCCTGGGTGCTTAAGTATTGTGATGCCTTCTGATATGAATTTTCCCTACATACCATCATTCAAAGTCTTAGATTTCTTTAGCTATTTTGTAATATTTGTCTCAATGGCTATATCAATATCTAATTTATCTGTCTATGTATCTGTCTACTTATCTACATTTACTTGTATATAGAACAGTTTAACCCATATCATATATTTATAAAAGAAAGTGACAAAGAAAATAGGAGAAAAACAGAAAGAGAGACAGATCATGAGCTTAAAATCTTATCCTTTCAAAAGTATACACTTTGCTGGGTTTGATGGCACACATCCATAATCTCAGCACTTGGGAAGCTGGGGAAGGAGAATCCCAAGTTTAAGTCCAGCCTGGACGACATAGTGTTCAAGTCCAGTCTGGGCTACACAGTAAGTCTCCACTTCAAAGGAACAAGCAAACAACCACCAGCCCATAACAACAACAACAAAATCAGTACCCATTTGTGGAGTTCAGAAAGCCATTGCCATAAAGAAGTATGCCAGGCCAGCAAACTGCAGCTTCATGATGACGTGGACAGAGGAATCTTTTTACCTGAATTAGAATAGATGGGGCCTAGGGCCTAGAACTAGAGCAGAGTCAATTTATGTTGGCTTCTAAAATCACAACCTAATGTAAACATAGATATTAAACCTCTAGATAAGACAATAAAAATCTACAAAAACAGTCAAAAGGGGGAAGAAATGCACAGAGCCAGAGGGAGTTCCTCCAAGTCCAGTGCCTTTTGGCCACAGTATCCTGACCTAGGCATCTCTTGATCAGAATTGCAGCTCAGCTTTCCATCATACTGACTCAGAACACAGGGCAGAAAATGCTCAGAGAAAGTAAAGACCTGATGAAGATAGAGATGGTGGTGCTTTCATGAAGTAGCTGTGGTCTCAGACCCTGGGTATGTCTCCAGATCCTAGAGCAAGGGTCCCCAAATGGGCTTCACAGCAGGAAGTGAGTAGCAGCTAAATGCAAGGCTTCATCTGTGTCTACAACTCTCTGTCTCTCTCTCTCTTGCTGGTTTTACTGCCTGAGCTCCGCTTCCTGTCAGGTCAGTGGTCCTTGAAAACTTATCATCTATGAAATTGATCCTTGTGCCAAAAAAGATTGGGGACCACTTTCCCTAGAGAATAAGAAATTCAACTGTATGTGGTGGTACTAGCCTGTAATCCCAGTGACTGGAGAGCCTGAGGCAAGAGGATGGGTGAGTTTGTGGCCAGAGGTACCCTGCGCAGCTTAACAAGACTCTGTCTCAAAGTAAAAACTTCAAAAAAATGGGCTGCAGGTTGAGCTCATGGTATAGCACTTGTCTATAAAAGAGCTCCAAGTTTTCAGATAAAGTATGATGGGAGTGGCCAGGATGGGATGATGTTAAACCTTCAGAAAGAAAAGTCTTGATGGGAATAGATACAGAGTGAAATTTAAACAACCTAATCCTTTGTTTAGCCTGCAAACATAGCCCTGTGGCATCCAATCCCATCAGATCTCGGAAGCTAAGCAGGTTCGGGCCTGGTTAGTACTTGGATAGGAGACCACCTAAAAACATCAGGTGGTGTAGGCTTGGGAGATGGACCTGGCAACCCACTCCCAAAAATCAATCTGCCATTGAAAACACTATGAACAGCAGAGAAGCACCAACAATAGTGTTTCGCCTGTTGTACACAGGGTCGCTATGAGTTGGATGCCAACTCGATGGTACGTAACAACAACAACAATCCTTTGTTTAGATTTTAGGTAAAAATTTTAGTTACATTGAAAATAAAATCTTTCATTGGTTAAGACAATAAATTTTACAATAGAAAGCAGGATATTTTTACACATTAACAGAGGGTTAGCTTACCTTGAAGGAAATAATTATTTTACGAATTCACTAAATTATAAACTTCCAGAAAATATTTGGCTAAATTCAAAGAAAAGTTAAGGCTTTAAGATGTTGTTGTTGCTGCTAAGTACCTTCAAGTCGGTTCTGACTCATAGCAAATCCAATGCACAACAGAACAGAACATTGGCCGACACTGTGCCAGGCACATGATCTTTTTTATGTTCAATTTTATTATTGCAGACATTGTGTCAATCCATGTACTTGAAGGTCTTCCTTTTTTTTTTTTTTTTTTTTTTTGTTGACCCACCGCTCTCCTAAATACCATGTCCTTCTCCAGGGATTGGTCCCTCCTGACAACATGGCCAAAATATGTCAGATGTAGTCTGGCCATCCTTGCTTACAAGGAGCACTCTGGTTGCCCTTCTTTTCAGATGGATCTGTTGGTTCTTTTGGCAGTCTGTGGCACATTTAATATTTGTCTCTAGCACCATAATTCAAAAACATCAATTCTCCTGTCTCTCTTATTCAACATCCAGCTTTCACAGCATATGATGTAACTGAAAGTACCATGGCATGAGTTAGGAGAACTTGGTCTTCAATGTGACATCTTTATTTTTCAACATTTTAAAAAGGTCTTTTGCAACAGATTTTCCCAGTGCAATGTGTCTTTTGATTTCTTCTGCTGCATGTAAGGCTGTTGATTATAGAATCATGTAAAGCAAAATCTTATACAACCTGAATCTCTTCTCCATTTACCATGCTTAAATTGCTTACTGACCCAATTGTAAAGAGGCTGGAGGAAAGTGAGTTGTGAGGGATCTCCTCTCTGGCCCTCTTGCTTTGTCTTTCAAGCTCTTTTACTTGCTCCTTCTTTTTGGTTAGGGCATTGTTCTTAGAATGTCAGTCTGAAATTAGACTATAGATCTAGAGGAAATACGTAACCAATACATGCAATAAAATTCCTTCAAATAATTGTGACTTTCGCTCATATATACCAATGCAAAGTAATAACAAAAATGACTCATTACCTACAATCTGAAATTTTCAGGCCTTACTCCTTTTTTTTCTTAACATTTGAGAAGGCTTCATCAGCTATTCTGCATTAGCAAAATTATTATTTCCATAGAGTCTACATGTATTTTATACACATATTAGCTTTAATATATTACTCACTTTTGGTAACTATTATACTTAATCCATCTGTGACCAATTTCTATATAAACTACAATAAAGTTGAAATATGCAATTTGTATCCATAGTGAAGAATGCTAATGGAAATTTTATTAACATGAACAGGTATACATACCTACCTATTTGAATACATAATTGTGTTATCAGAAATTGAATCATGGTTATTGAAGTAATTTGTTAGGCAATAATGGATAACTAATATACTGAATAAAAATATTTTTTTAATCTCACCTATAAGACATATGTGACAGGAGTACTTCATTATAGTTTATTTTAAATTAGTTTTTAGAAATTCACAATTAATAGATAAATATGTTATGTGTTGTTGTTAGGTGCTGTGGAGTTGGGTCTGACTCATAGTGACTCTCTGTACAACAGGACGAAATGCCCCATCACACTGTGCCATGCTCAACACTATGTTAGTGCTTCTCTGCCATTCAAAGGGTTTTCAATGGCTGATTGTTTTCTGGATTGCTTTGGGAGTAGATTGCTGTATCTTTCTCCCATTTTTTTGGTACTGAGGATCAAACCCAGGACTTCAGTGCAGAGCAGCACTCTACCCAATGTGGAACTACCATAATTCCATTCTTAGCAAGTTGTTTTATCATATGCCCATGTGCTAATATAATATTATTTTAAAGTGCATTATAAATGACTGTGCATTTTGTTTTAGAATAGTCCTATCTATACTTTGTATGATGTATTTTTAGGAGATAATTATAAATCTCATATTTTATAACTGCCTTTACATAGGAATTAACATGGATTAATAACCAGCATTCAAAAAACCCTGAAGATCAATATCTTTTAAGGTAACATCACTTCTATTTGAGGTGTTTTGCTTAGTTCTGAGATAACGTACTCAGATTCTGATTATGCATTTTGAATATTTGAACCCATTGTCATGACATGATGAATCTAAACATGTACTTGCCGCTTTATTGAAACAGAAGAAACAGCATATATAATGACAGTATTTAAAATGCACAGCTTATGTTTGACTTTGTATAGCAACCAGTGACAATGATAGATTCAAATGCAAGCCTGACTTAGAGTGTCAATTAGGAAAATGGCATAGGGCTTTTCAACATTATAAATTACTCTGTCAGTGCTGGTAACAAAAGCTCTCACTGCCAGTAATTTTGCATGATTATAATTTGGACAAAAGATAGCTGATGAGGGTGAAGCTTTGTATTTATAAAGCTAAGAAATATTTCTCTCCATACACATGCCTGTGAACATGATCCCCCACCACAACTAAGACTCTAAAAACCAACTATGCCAAACAAATTATAGACTTAAGCCACAGATTTTTCTGTCTGTTAAGGATAGTAACAGTACTCTTAAAGATATTAATAACCAAATTCTTAAATTTACATAGCAAGTTGTTTATATGAAAAAACATACATGCATGTCTTGATTGGTACATCAGTTACTGACTATGATATATAATTCATTTTCTGTTTATTGTAAGATTAGTTGTCTCTTTAAAATACCTTAGAATGTAATATCAGTACTATAAGCATTAGACTTTCAGGAAAAAATACACAGCTTACATTTTGCTTTTATAACAAACCAGTGACAATCTTCCATGACTGAATTTATAAAGTATTTTATGTTACCAGTAAAATTGATTCTATTTCTGGACTTCTTATTACTTGTAGTGTGATATATTATTTTCTGAAATGTGTTAAAATATCAAGCATCCCAAAAATAATTATACTTGTAAGTACATCATTATCTGACCTTTTCACCATTGGTTCTTGAGCCTGATCTTTGAACATGGAAAAATTTAAGGAGTAGTAAGAATTCAACAATTCCATGTTCCTTGGAGTCATAAAATTTAAAGTTAAAAAATACTTTAAAGGTCATGAAGTTCAAGCCATGCATTTTACACTGAAGGAAACAAGAACTCAGAAAAGTTAAGTGACTTCTTTGAGGTCAGTAAATGGGAAACTTTGACAACATCATAAAAAGTCAAGATCCATTAACAGAATAAAATGTCTTCTTGAAAAACAGTTAACCTCATAAGTAATTGCTCTTCTACTCCTTTTGAATACGTACTATTCCAAGATTCAATATCCAATAAAAAACATAAAAACTACCGGAGACATTTTGAGCAGATAGGAGTTTAATTCAGAGAATTTATGAAAGTGTTGGGAGGTGCTGGCACGGCCACTAGTGAAGATAGATACTGACAAACATAGAAAATACTGGCTTCAGTTTTCCTTCTGTGCTTCCAGACTTCGAATCTTTGCTTCCATTGGAGAACTTTGAACGAGTCACATGACAAAACCAAAATGTACATGAGGAATTATAAAAGTTGACTATAGAGCCGACAGTCAACAACAGATGACATAGCTAAAGGACTATTTCTAACATCTACAAAAGTAATGTTTTGTGCTCTCTGTGCTATGTTGTTTCCAAAGAAATATCAAAATTTTATGATTCTGCTCAATTGTCAAGATAGAAAGGAGAAAAAGAGATTGAGCAAATTAATTTTGGGCTCACAACCAAATAGAGATAGTTTATTTCCAAACAAAAGAAACACACTTAAATATTTATTCCATTGATGAAGGTAAAGAGAGCTCACTCTTGATACATGAGGGACAGATCCCAGGAACAGAGAAGGGAAGAGCTCTCTCTGCGCTATCAGAAGGTGAGTGGGTCCCCCATGGAAGCATCTCTTCTGTTTTTTTTTTCTTTCTCTTTTTCTTCTTTTGGTTTCCATCAAATAAAATCTACTTAACAAGGGAATAAGTTATGAAGATTTAGGGAAAATAATTTAAGTGAGATTAGGGAGAGGTCCTCTCAAAATTTAAATTATACAATTCAGTTAAGCCTCTATTCTTAAATAATGGTCCACAGGTATTCCCCTTTTTCATACAGCCTCTAATATCCTTTCCCTATCACTTTGGAGTAAATTAGATCTTACTTCAAATCTGCAAAGTATAATCATTGGTAGACACACAGACCTTTCAGGCACAATATCTTTTAGAGGTATATATCGCAGTTCAGATCTCTCAGAAATAAATTTTAATGTTAGAAGTTTACTAGAGTCTGGTTTTGGAATAGTGAAAACAAAGATATAAAGTAGAAAGAAGTAGAAGTTGAGCTTAGATACAGTCACAACAGAGTCTTCAGTCAGTCTCAAAAAGAAGTTCTGAACCTGGCACAGTCCTCACACTCCTGAACGGCATAAAACTAGCTGAGTGCAGGGCACATACCTATAATCCCAGCTACTCAGGAAGCAGAGGCAGGAAGATGGTAAATTTGAGGGCAGGGGCAGCCTGCATAACTTAGAGAGACCTGACTCAAAATTAAAAAACAAAAAATGGCAGCAGTCCAGTGGTAAAATATGTATGTGCTCTGAGTTCAACCTCTATGTATTGAAAAAAAAAGGAAAGGAAAAAACCAAGTAAACAAATAAACAAACACCAATTAGAGGAAAGTTGCCAAGCTGACCTTCATAATTCTTACACAAACCACTTGTTCAATGCTGCCACCTTGAGAAGACCATATGACTTTTGATGAGGGAACATTCCACTGTTACAATCAACTACCAGTAGAGAGGACTCAGCTGTGAGTGGTTACTCATTCTCACTGTTGGTTTCTGGAGATGAGTATTTGTGTCGAAGCAGAGACTTCTAGGTGACCATCTTAGCATTTAGCACTAGAGGGAAAGTTGATTCTACCAGCTGATAAGAAAAATATTTTTAACTACATTTTGTTTTTACTTCTTGCAAAATCTAACACATTCTCTTTGAGGTGACACTCATGAGGAGACCTAAAGTGACTGCTTGTGCTCTTTGCCGCTCTTTTTACCTCGGAGCCCTCTTCCCTTGCTACTCTGTTAGGAATGGGAACATATGTCATCACCGAGCATCCATTTGGAGGCCTTGTTACCTGTTCTCAACACTGTTGAAACACTGAGAAGATTTCTTGCTCTCTGTTATGGGCACCTTCTCCTCTCCATCGTATCAAGAACAGAGCTCTTCTGTTTCAGTGAAGGCTTCATTTTTTTTTTAAACTTAGAGAATAATTAACTCCTTAATTTGTCCAGTCTATCCAGCAATACTGGATTGATGAATGAAAGAACGTACTCACACCAAGAATTAGGGTCAAGAAGCTGAGGGCCTCAGTGCTTTCAGGCAAACTACCTTTAGATACACTCTTGCCCTGGTGGCATTCGGAGTCCTCTCTTTATTGGAAGAAAATCCATATGTCAAACAAAGGAAAGGAATTTGGGAAGACCAGGGGTTAATATATACCATATGGCTCAACAAGTTCTTGAGGGACACAGCTGGCCTATAGATTATCTATTTTGACATATCCTGCTCATTAGATGTAGATGGGGGCTTACGCAAGCATGAATAAAGGGTTGATCACATAGGAAGAGGAAAAAATAGAAAACAGATACATTCAGGTCAAGAGGGCAAAGAGGACCAGACGTGTTCCTCTGGAGCTGATGCCCAATGCACTCACCCAGCCTCAGTTCCTCAGAGCTTTTCACGACATTCTGCCATGCTGGTCTCTATACTGATAGCGAAAGCAACATTAGAAGGACAAGGGTCCCGGGTGAGCTGGATGAATTCACACTCTTAGTTTTCTTCCACAACTCCTCCAAATAAGAAATTAAGGTCACCCAATCCCAAGGAGAAACCTAACACTGTCACCAGAATGCACTCTATTTAGGGTCCTTGACTCCTGTGTGTAAGGAAGGATTTGTCTCCTTGATTTCCCACCTTACCACTCATGAAGCCAGGATAACTCAAAATACAGCATCTCAAATCTTAGTTATTTCCTCAATGGGAAATCAAAACAAAAATTCCCTCAATAGTAAAATATGGGATGCTCATCTCAATATTGAGAAAACAAATACATAGAATATTGGGTGTTCCTCATATATATGTATATATATATATGCACGCATGTATCATATATATATATATAGAGAGAGAGAGAGAGAGAGAGAGAGAGTTTGTTTATTTGTTTGTTTTTTTCTGAATCTCTTACTACTGCTGCTGAGGTCTTCTCTAGGCTCAGAAATATTTCCCACTAGATATGTGACTATGAACATATGGTAGATGTAATATCCAAGTATTATTTAGGACAAAGTTATTCACACTAAAATCAAATTAGTGATGTTTGTCTTTGACCCCAATCTTGTTAGTCTTCTAGTCAGAGGTGGGGAAGTGGAATTCTCTGAGTTCTCTGAGTTGACAGGTGTATTTTTCAGGAAGATAGCCTACGTAGCTCTCTAACCTGAAATCATGCACCTGTTGAAAACTTTCTGCTTGGTTTTATTGTCTGAGAACAGCCAATGCTGCTTTTTACTTGTGAATCTCCAAAATAATATAATTAATACTGAGACTGAGGGGTCAATTCTGTCTGTGGAAAAATCTAGATTTCTTTAGAAAGACTTCATTAGACATCATTGTAAAAGAGACTTGTGTTACCTGCTTTGATTTTCTATATTCTCTCCTATTTTACTTAAGACACTGTTCCCTATGAAAAAGAATTTCTTTCTCTCTTGCCAGGTACCACGCTGCATGCCTGTGAATTGGGAGGCAGAGGCAAAAGGATTGCAGGTTTGAGACCAGAGGTAGCCTACACAATTTAGTGAGATCCTGTCTCACTATATAAAAAGTAAAAGAGAGGGGTTTGGTACAGCTCAGTGGTAGAGCACTTGCATAGTATGCACAAGGTCATGGGTTCAATCCTTCCCCTCAGTATCACAAAAACCAAAAGGCAAAAAAAAAAAAAATAGCCTTCCACAACTTAACATACATGTATGAGCCCTCTCTCCTCAATACTTATGTCTGGTGAGAAACTTGACATATAAGTCCCAGTACAAATCCTTATTACTAAAAACCCATTCATATGCTGCCAGCCAGAGGGACAGAGGAATTTGTGAATTTAAAAACATATATAATACTAATAGTGAATCCTGAAATTCTTTTATTAAATGTCATTGCTTAAGCTGGGCATGGTGGCACATGGCTGTAATCCTAGTGACTCAGGAGGGAGAAGCAGGAGGATCACAGGTTTGAGGCCAGAGGCCATTTGCATAACTTAGCAAGACCCTTCTCAAGATAAAAAATAAAGAGGCTGAGGGTGCAGCTTGGTGGTAGAGTGCTTACAAAGAATGCACAAGGCCCTGGGGTCAGCCACCTAGGACAACAGAAACAAATCAAAACAAAACAAAAACACCAATATACCCTTGCTTAGCTGACTGAGCCTGGCACCTTTCTTATGTAGTAGCATATCCTCACCACAACATAGTCTTTTTCTCTGTTCGTTCGCATACTTTCTTTTCAATATAGCACATAGTTCCAGTCATCAGTTCCAAAATAATCTTAAGAGATAACCACACAATTTTATTCCAGCAGATGAAGAAAACATAGATCTTAGAATCAACCAAAGCATAGCTTTGAATTTTTTCCCAAATGGGATTGAAGACAAATTTCCACACATTTCTGTGACCACATTGGGCCTTTTTGGGTCTTCTTAAGTTGGCTTACGAAATGCCCCCTAAAACATCCTATCTTAAAAAGATGCATTGCCCTGACCTCCAAAGGAGTGATATCCGAATTCAGAGTGGTTTCTGTAGCTTTCTTAGGGCATTCAAATCATATTCAAAGGACCATTGATCAATTCAGACTTCCATCTGAGAGGTTGAGTGTCATAGTAAAAGATGTGTCCTGGTTAGTTGTAGTGATCAAAAGCAAAATGCCATTGAATTCTCTATCTTTGTGCACATATTTTAGCTGCATTCTCAGTAAGTAGCTAGATATGACTGTCCACCAAAAGGCAGCTTCTATTTTTGCACTATTCCAATTCTGAAGCATAACACAGCTGTTCTTAGATTACTCCAAAATACAAACTTCTGCATTAGCCAGTTACAGAGCCACATGGTTTTTAATAAATTATAACACAGGGAAATTACATATAGTTTGTAAAGTGCAGCTCATAAAATTGTACTCCTAAGTATGCACACACACATAGAAACACACATGCACACAAAATTGAGTTTTTTTTCCAGAAATTATAGCAATCGTTTCTTTCTTTCCACATTTTATCAAGTTTCCAGCTACTAAAATCTTTCCTTTTTTATGTACAGTAATTTATCTTGTTCTCACTTTCACAATATTGTTTTTATCTACCACTTTTGGGAGCCCCAGCCTCCCAATCTCCAAGGACACTTATTAAAATATTATGAAGCTTATTAAAGTATTCACCCAACACAGATAGGTTTAAATCCATGGCATGGAATGGGGCAAATTATCCCACTAACAACAAAG
Organism: Pedetes capensis; assembly: GCA_007922755.1. Classification (NCBI taxonomy): domain Eukaryota; kingdom Metazoa; phylum Chordata; class Mammalia; order Rodentia; family Pedetidae; genus Pedetes; species Pedetes capensis. Next base: position 27,031 of record VMDO01021193.1, read on the forward strand.
AAATATGGAATTGTCTTGTTTATGTACCAAAGGTGCCAAAAATTGTGTGCACCTTTTAAGAGATGTTATCTATATATTAGTTTTCAAAGTTGAATTGAATTACAGTAGCAACGTGTAGCATGAAATTTGCTGAAGAGATGGTGTTAATTAAATGAATGCTAGCATCACCAAACATAGGATGCATTCTTAAAATAGCAAGATGGAAAGTTTTCATCCCAAGATATGTATACATTGTTTAGGTACCCTCTGTATATTCAGGAAGAGCTAATGTCAGTGAAGTCTGGAAATATTACTTGTGACCAGAAGAGTGAAAACATAAAAAGTTATAGCAGAAGCAATTCAAAACCAGAATGCCTCTCATAAACACCCTGAGACAAGCATTTTTGCAGTTTATTATGTACAATTATACCTTTAATAACTATGTAGAAAAGTACACCTCATTCTCATTTTGTAAGGAAGTATTTTCTATTTATTCTTGTTGGTTTATAGAGATAGATTTTTTTATAGATCAATGCATTGTCTAAACAGATTCCACTTGACTATTGTAGTCAAGATTTGGGATCTAAAAGGAAAAAAAGCAGATCGGCAGTTTTGCTACAATTCCTATGTATGGCTTATTTATATGCATGGGTGTACCACCCTGTTATGCAAAAAACAATTCTAATGCTGTTTAATCTTGGGGCCTCCTTGTCCATTCTATTAGCTTATTTGAAATAATTCCACAAATAACTTGTTATCAGTGTCTATGAGCTCAGCAGGTTTACAGGCAAAAACTAGAAAGAAAGAAGCTACTGGAAATATGTATATATACTGGAAATATGTATATATGCTGGAAATATATATATATATATATATATATATATATATATATATATATATGTATGTATAAGATATATGTTGTTGTTGTTAGGTGCTGTCGAGTCAGTATCCAACTCATAGCGACCCTTATAGGGTTTTCAATGGCTGACTGTTTCGGGATTGCCTTGGGAGTGGATTGCCAGGTCCTTCTCCCATTTGTGCGGTGCTGGGAATTGAACTTGGGACCTCAGAGACTGCAGCGCAGAGCTCTGCCAACTGAGCCAAATCCCAGCCCCATAAGATATATGTATGTGTTTATAAAGAAATCATGAAACAGCCAGCAAAAAGCACTGCCTTCAGAAAGATTAGAAAATAGGATTATTCAATTATATATTATTTGACCACTAAAGTTAATTTTATACATTAATTAATATTAACTTTAAGAGATTTTTCTTTTTTATTGTATAACTCTAATTACCCTTATCTTCAAAATAATAGAGAGATCAAAACATGAACTATAATTTCAAATAAGTGTTAGGAATAAAGGAGAAATATCAGGAATAGCAGCTATGACTTTCCCTTAGTTTAAAGTATTTAGATTCAATTTAAATGAGTGTGCAGCTAGATTGGATAACCAGGAGGAGATGCTTTTCCCAAATCTGTGAAGCTATGAGTTTGTACTCTGTGAAAATTTTAATTTATTTGCTTTGTTAAGAAGTAGAGAAGAATTGTTTCTTTTCAAAAAGACTACCTATCAAAATGTAATTTCTCTTTAAAATATGAACAGTTTGAAGTTTTATTTTGATCTAAATAAGAAGGAAGTATAGAAATATACTTCATTATTATAACCACAGTAAGGAATCTCGATTATCTTTCACATCTCTTATAATTTTTCATTTCTTTTACTTTTTTATGCTTTAACTTTTATCTTTTAGTTGTTGTTATACAGAGTGTCACTATGCAGCCCAAGCTAGCCTGCAACTCACCATCTTCCTGCCTCAGCCCCCTCTGTGAGCTTGGATTACAGGCATGTGCTACCATGCCCAGCTGCATTTATTTTAAATACAGCTCTAGTTTTATCATTAACCAAGTGCTTTTCTATAATACTACTTTAGGCAGCATTTTATCATGAGGTCTATTAGAGCATCTCTACCTTCTATTTTTATTAATCAAAATGTAAAACTTGAAAAGTTGTTCATCATAGTGGAATAGATACACATGCACATGGATGTACATATATATTATATAGTCATGTATCAATTCCAAGAAATTAATGACCTCAAAGTTAATGATAACTGGGATTGTATCTGTAAGAATAAGTGTTTGTATACCTTTTACTTGGATATTATGGAACACTCAGTACCAGCTATGATGATTTGTCCTTACATGAATCTTAACAGTTTACAAACTGATTTTGCTCTGCCATTGCAGAGGTTTCTCTAAAATGCAAGAGTATCACATATCCTTTATGTCTGAAATCCTATGGGATAGAAATCCAAAATTGAAGTGTATCCACAGGAGAGAATCTCTGTTGTTTACACAGGCATCGATGATCGCTTGCCTGTTAACAGTTTCTGGATTTTCCTCCTTCTGCTATGCAGACTGTCTTGTGGGGACGTAAATTCTGTAAGACAGAAAATCAAATGGTCTGATGTGATCCCAAAGGAGGGAAGCTATAGTTATCATTTGGAGGACAGTAATCATCCCTTGCCTGGTAATGGTGCCTTGATTTTCCTTCCTTTGGTGGTTTTCCCTCCTGCAATGAATGTAGCTTTTTGAGGATGGGAACAAGGTTGACCATATGACTCATACTGGTCACATCATTCTCTGTCTTCTGGGAATTTAAATATTAAGGGGAATTATAAGAATGGAGACACAATTGGAATTGTTGAATCTAGGCTCTCAGACTGTTCTTTATTTCTGCATCCCTCTTATTGCTGGTAAAAACACTTTTTAAAATCTTTTGTTATATTCTGAGGATTAGGTCGTCAGCTTTTCCTTTGACTCTGGGAGCTATAGCCTATGGATCCAATTAGTTTTGTTGTTATTTTTGCTTACACTAGTGAGATATTGCTGGTAATCACAGGACCCTCCCTAGTCTAGGGACTGTGATGGGCATTTTGCTCACTTCTCCTACTCAATTCCCAGCTGTGCATAGTAAATTCCTCTGGTAGTTGTCTCTCATCCTTCTGCCTTTTTATTGGCTCATCATTTTTCCGGAACCATTTTCCTAGCTCCTTTCCTCTACATACACCTCACTGCTTCTTATCTTTTTCTCTCAGGGTTGTTTCCCTTAGGAAGCCTTCCCTAGGTCCCTTACCTTATATTTATATTAAAATAGGTGCCTTTTCTCCATATTCCTATTGCAAGCAACTTGCACATACTTTAATCATAGCAATGATACGATAATTGCTTATTTCCTTATCAGTCTCCTCCCACAAGAAATAGTTGCTCCAGGGCCCTCAATCTTTCTGCCTTCAGGACCCACAAGTATTATCTGCTTATGCCAAAGATAATAAAATGTTTCCTGAATAATTAATGAGTGGAAGAGTGCTTGCTCATTCAAAAAAAAAAAAAAAAAAAAAGCACAGAAAGCTCTTGATATTGATTATTATACAATAGGAAGCCTGATGCTCCTTTCCTCTAATTGTGGTACTGCCTTCACATGCTAATGAGAGCTTAACTTTGACATGCTAGAAATAATCAAAGGACTTTGGCTGCTCCCTATTTTTGATAATACTATATAAGATTGGATCTTTGCCACAGTTAGAGGGCTGATGTCATTTACTGTACAAACTGTGATATTTCTGAAAGAAAGCCTTGTTGTGCCTGGGTAAATGAAATAAAACTAGGTTTGTTCTGGCCAAACTAGCCACACAATTATTTTAGTTATAATTTTCCAATGAGCCAGAGACAGCCTGTGATCATTGTTTTGATGGTTACAGCATGCCCTGAAGCAGATCTGACCATGACATAGATATTTAACAATTTCTTTAATTGTCCTTTCTTGACCTTTTGTGTTATTTTTTACTTCACTATACATCTGGATTATTTGAAAAGCAGTACTCAATGATGTTTACTTGGATTCTTTGTTTCAAAGGCATTAAGAATATTTGTTCATAGTATTTCTCTCTTCAAGTCACTTTTCTTCTTTGAATATACAGAAAAATTTTGGATTTTAGACAAGCATCTTTTTGTTTCAGTTGGCTTGTAGCCCCATTGCTAGTGAGGTGAATAAAGATCTGTTCTCAAATTTAGTGTGGCTTAATCTGTTTTTATTACAGAACTGAGAGGTCCATGGGTGCACAGAGCCATGAACTCATACCACCAAATGCTTAAATAAATATGTTTTAAGCACCCTTGCCCTCCAGTGTCCTTTATCTCTTTCCACATTCTACATTCCTGCTCTAGTTTTGAATGAAGTCTGTGAAAAAAACAGACATTTGACATTGCCTTTACCCTCCGTCCAAATTCAGCACTTGAAGAAATGTGTCTGAGAGTATTCTGATGAACTTGCCGCTGACATTTAAAATCTGCTAGACACACACTATTCCCAAAAGGAGCTCTGCCATTGGGGCTAAAATCTAATTCGGCTGTCATGAAATGTAGAATAAATTTGGAGGTACAGGAAATAGAGATCTTTAGCTCTCTGGTTAGCAATAATATCGTCTACAAATAGCAATCACCCTTTCTCGGGCATATGCAATAGGACCCTAGAGGAAATGCATATAATCTTTGAAGGAAATAAGTGCAACTAATCTTATAATATTGGAAAGCAACACGGAATGTCCTTAGAGGATCAATGGAGGAGAAAACAGAGAGCATGAATATTAGCAGAAGTAAAATCTCCATTATTCTGGGGACATTAGAGTTCCACTTATACCCCTGGTTGAGGGTGGGGATTGACTGGTATCATTATCAATGTGACATGTCGCTCCTGGATACTTGAAGCCAAAAAACCCAGAATAGCCAGGGGGCCAGCCTAACAATGATATAAACAAAATTATGGTGGTTGTGCTTAGAAGTTGTGGGTATATTTGGGTACTCTGAATACTAGACACATGCCTTGCAGGCTTGGGAATCCTGAGACACTAAAAATGGAATAATTCTCAAAGTTTCAAACTCAAGTAATACTTCAAGAAGAGTAGCCATAGCACTGTGGTGTTGTGTCCCATCAGATCTTGGGAGCTAAGCAGGGTTAGGCCTGGTTAGTACTTGGATGGGAGACCACTTGGGAACACCAGGTGCTATAGGCTTGGGAGAGGGCTGGCAAACCACTCTCAAAAAACAAGCAGCCATTGAAAACCCTGTGAATATCAGAGAAGCACTGACAATAGTGTTTCACCTGTTGTACTTAGGGTCTCTATGAATTGGACATCTACTTGACAGCACCTAATGACAACAACAACAAAAAAATCATGTGCCGTGGCTTTATGAATGAATATTGTTACATCCTGTCAAGTCAGGTTCTACTCATAGCAACCCTATGTACAACAGAGTAAAACACTACCCAACACTGTGCCATGCCCAGCACTATGTCAATGCTTCACTGCTAACCATAGGGTTTTTGATGGCAGATTGTTCCAAGATTGTTTAGGAAATGGGCTGCCAAGTCCTTCTCCCATTTATGCAGTGCTGGGGATGGAACACAGGGCCTCCCAGTGTACAGAGCATGTACTCTACAAACTGAGCTAAATCCCAACTCTGGTGAATGAATAGGTTTAGAATAATAAGAACTACCAAGAATTGTGATTATTTACTTCGATTTTGATTTATGTGCTATATATTCATCCTGTTAATTAGGTTTTTGTAATTTCTTGCCATTACGCCAGACTGAAAAATAATATGGAAACATTTGAAAGTTATAGAAAAACTTTTTCATGTAGCAGAATGTCTTAAAGAAGTTTACAATTTTATGAAATTTTACCTTATTAAATCATTTAGCAAGCTCTCTCTGGGCAAAATAGAAGACAATAGTAAGAAATGACTATTAGGACTATCTCTCTAGCAGGGCACAGTGGCACACACCTGCAATCCCAGCAACTCAGGGGGAGGAGGCAGGAGGATCACAAGTTCCAGACCAAAGGCAGCCTGTGTAATTTGGCAAGATCCATCTCAAAATAAATAAAAAATAAATGGATTGGAGGTACAGCTCACTGGTAGAGCACTTGCAAAGCATTGTGTGACTCCCTGGGTTTAAACCCAAGTACCGAAAAAATAAAGAAAATAAGAACTAGCACTTGATTTTGCTATGATGACTAATGAATATACTTTTGAGTGTATGAGTGAATTTCCATTAGTATTTTATAAAATGAAGATACTTAAGTAAGATGGAATTAGAAGTTGAAACAGTAGCTCAATTTAATGATGTTTATCCGTATATTTAAGCTATATGCAAGTCAAAATAAACTCTTTGCTAGCTATTGGATTCAGATATGAGACAGAATTTCTATTCCTAATAAAGCTAATTTTCACTGTCAAGCAGGGAAGGAACAAATAATAATAACTGTGAGAGAATAAATATTATTGTGCCAAATATAATGCAAAACTTTGTAAGAAAGTTGTTAGGTGTCGTTGAGTTGGATCCCACTCATAGTGACGCTAAGTACAGCAGAATGAAACACTACCCAAAACTGTGCCATGCACATGTTCTTTTTATAAGTCTCTTTTCATTTTAAGTCATGCCATATCAGCAAAAGGAGATCCCAGGGGCTTTACTCCACTCCCATCATTAAGATTGATTCTACTTCTAGGAGGCAACTCCTCTCATTATTTCTTGAATGCCTTCCAACCTGGGGGACTCATTTTCTGGCACTGTATTTGACAGTGCCTCTTTGCTATTTATAGGATTTTCAATGGCTAATTATTTTGGAACTGGGCTGCTGTGTCCTTCTGTTTAGTCTTTCTTAGTCTGGAAGATCAGCTGAAACCTGTCCACCATGGGTAGCTCTATTGGCGTCTGAAATAACCGATGACATAGTTTTCAGCACCACAGCAACACACAAGCTCCCACAACACAACAAATTGACAGATATCTGTGAGTTGTAAGAAAGAGTTTGTATATTGGAAATCCATATTAGGGATAGATGGAGTTAGATGAAGTTTTATAGAGTAAATATACACTATAGAGAAAAGAATGGTAATTGCACAGTCAAGAACAAGCTAAGAGTGTTTTGGATGGACAATAAATGTGTGTTCCTGGAGGTACAAGCAAATAAGCAAGACAACAATGTGTGTTCCTGGAGGTACAAGCAAATGAGTGTTGTTTTAATTGTCATAAATATAAATATTATCCTCAAGAGAGAAAAGACCAGATCTTGAAGGGTCTTCTCTGCCAGGATAAGGCTCTTGACTATGGGCCAATCACAATTGAAAGCTATTAGACTGTGGACACTGTGAGAACAAAACAGGCTATAGTTATCTTTTTTTTTTTTTTTAATTCTTAGAGCCTAGAACAATGTGTGAAAGATAGATGAGCTACAGTGTTTTGTTTATTATTGTTGGTTTTAGTGACTGAATAAATGGATTGGTACAAGTGCTTTTACTGGAGTGATGCCATTAAATGTGTATTTTAGGGCAATTTATTTGACTATAAAGTACAAGACCTTATAGGAAAATTTAAACCTGAGGGCAAGAAAGTTTGTTGAATATTCCTTGGGAGATATGCTAATATTGTGGATGTTGGTAATGCCAGTAATTGGATAGATTTATGACATATTAAAGAAATACAGAAATGATATTTGGTAATTTGCTAAGAATGGGGTTATAGGAAGAAAGAAGGAAGAGTAATTCAAATGCATTGACCTAAGTGACTAAATCATTGGGAACAGCAACAACTGATATGGGGACTGCAAGGGCATAAAGGTACTGTGAAGAAAGAGAGCTTCTATTTAGGTTATGTGTTGAAGGGAGAACTACGAATGCTATACATGAATTCAAAATGTTTTTATTTGGTCAGCCTGAATGGATATTAATAATTGAGATTTATTTTTTTATCTTTTGAAAATCCTTTCAGTTCAAATGCACCAACTTGTAAGGGGTAGCATGGCTACTTCGAACCTCAATTATAATTTATGACTTGATTTAGTAGCTGCATGTATGCGTGACTGTATATCTATCTGCCAGAGATCAACTAGATTTTCTGAAAATTGGCAGATACCATACCAGGTCAAGAAATGTGGACTCTGAATTTTACAAATGTAATTATTTATGCAATTTCTCCAAAAATGTGCAAAAAATGGATAAGAATTGTTTCCTTGAACTTATTTTTAATTTGTGCACTTACTTTTTCATTCAAGGCAGTGACTTTAAGTGTTCAACTTTTGTATGCAGGATATGCTCACTAGACAGTTGCTCTCTGTGTTATATCTCTGTGCTTCAAGCCACTTTGACTTTTCCATGAAGATACAAGCCTGTAAACAACTTGAGAGTTCTTCTGTCAAGAATTTGAAACCATTGTGAAAAATCAAGGAGAAAATGAGGAAAGGACACAAAAGATTCAATGAAAGGATTAGAAGACACTGTCTAGCACAAAAAATGTTAAGTACTTTGAACAGACATGAGTAGTTTCAGACAACTTAGAAATGCATTGCTGGAAAACCAGAAATGTTATTCAGACAATACCAAAAGGAGAGGCTGCCACTAAAGCACTGGCAGTTATTTTCTTTACTTACATAAGGATTTGCTTGGGTTCTTTTTTGTACCAACATAATATCACATTAAAAACATTAGTCACACTTTATGGAGACATTTATGGATAAAATATAGAGAAATTATTCTAATTTATGTAGACATTTATAGCTAAAAACAAAAAAGTGCTCAGTTACTAAGGAAGCCCAATGTAGAGTTGCATAATTTAAATTTGCATTATAATTTTCAATAAACTTTTTTGCATAGGACTAGACTTTGAATCAGTAACATTTATATTTTATTTCTGCATATTTGCCTGAAAAATAGCATAATAAACTAAGATCTTAAGATTTCTATGAATAAGAATTCAGGTTAGCATGGTATAGCAGAGGAACAATAATCACATCAGTGGCAACAAAAAGAATTTGGGATCTGGCTATAAACTGAGGACAATTCGCTT